>JAQNBH010000002.1:15736889-16041889 GCA_028752905.1 Cladorhizidae sp. MBARI D1340-BT2
GCATGCACACACATGCACACACATACACACACACGTGAACATGCACACACACACACACGCATGCATGCACACAAACTCACACACTTGAGGATTTCTACCTTGTTGTTGATGTTGATGTTGATGTTGTTGTTGATGTTGTTGTTGTTGCTGCTGCTGCTGTGTACAGGTGAAGAATTTGGTGGCCAAGAAGCAGCTTGAGTTTGTTAATGGTGGCTGGTGCATGAATGATGAGGCAGGAACCCATTACAACGCCATCATAGACCAGATGACACTGGGTAAGCAGGTTCACCAAGTTAATGTTACATGTATCATAGACCAGGTGAGACTATGTGAGCAGGTTCATGAGTTAGTGTAACACCATAGACCAGGTGACGCTGGGTAAGAAGGTTCATGAGTTAGTGTAACAGCATAGACCAGATGAAACTGCATGAGCATGTTCATGAGTTAGTGTAACACCATAGACCAGGGTAAACAGGTTCATCAAGTTAATGTGACATCATAGACCAGATTACACTGCATGAGCTGGTTCATGAGTTAGTGTAACACTATAGACCAGGTGATGCGGGGTAAACAGGTTCATCAAGTTAATGTGACATCATATACCAGGTGACACTGGGTAAGCAGGTTCATGAGTTAGTGTAACACTAGCTGGGGGTGTCCTGCATTGCCCAGACAAAAAGCCAAATAAACTTTATGATGATGGCCTAAAATAAGCTATTTCCTCCATCCCAAAATGCAAAAAAAACCACCCATAGAGGTACCTGACATCTGTGATGATGCCAGGTCAAAGATGAGGGGAATCCCACAGAACTTGCAGGATGGCCCAAGTGTTGGGGTAAGGTCTAGAAATGGCCCCAAATGAGCACTCTGAGGTAGGAGTGCCGAGACTCGCACCCCACCTCGCCTCACCTCTAATGACTAGCAAAGGAAGTGGCGCATTGTTAGGTGAGAGAAAGTGAGCTATAGAGGAAGAGAACTAACTTCCCAGCTCTGCCCTTCGCTATGCCCCCTCAGCCTTGCCCCCTCTGCTATGCTCCCTCCGCCTTGTCCCCTCTGCCTTGCCCCCGCCTTGCCCCCTCCGTCATGCCCCCTCCTCCTTGCCCCCTCCGCCATGCCCCTTCCTCCATGCTCCCTCCTCCATGCCCCCTCCTCCATGCCCCCTCCACCATGCCCCCTCCTCCATGCCACCTCCTCCATGCCCCCTCCACCATGCCCCCTCCTCCATGCCCCCTCCTCCATGCCCCCTCCACCATGCCCCCTCCTCCATGCCCCCTCCTCCATGCCCCCTCCACCATGCCCCCTCCTCCATGCCACCTCCTCCATGCCCCCTCCTCCATGCCCCCTCCTCCATGCCCCCTCCTCCATGCCCCCTCCTCCATGCCCCCTCCTCCATGCTTCCTCTGCCCTGACCCCTCCACCTTGCTCCCTCCTCCTTACCCCCTCAGCATGCTTTCTTCTCTTCCTCGGGTCTCTGAGGCTGTTTTTCCGATAGTTTTTCAGGGTTGTATACACAAATTTTGCCAAGGAGGGGCGAACTTGAGATATGGAAAAATAAGGGGGGGCGGAGAGCCTGGATGGTGCGGAAAGGGGACGTGCACCCTGGGCTTCCGCGTGGAGTACGAAAGTGTTTTACCCACAGGTATTTTTGCAGTACTAACTGTATATATACGTAGCTGCTACTTATGATGGCATGCACTTTTTCTAAAATCTTTAGTACAACATTCCATCTTAAATATTTGCTGAAGTTGCATGCTACGGCAATCAGCATATATAGATTAGATATAGTCACTTGTCACTCGTATAATGGAGGTGGGCTTTTGTGAAATCGAATTATGTTGCATTCCATGCATTTTCTTACAAAATCATGGACAACAGGTTTCATACACAATTTTTCTCTAGTTCTCTAGGGGGGGGGGGGGGGGGGGGGTGGAAATGGTTGGTCACTTGGTGCCCTAATTTTTGTTAATATTTTCTTAACATGTTCATAAGCCGTAAAAGGGGGGTCTGGGGGGAAGATCCCCCCATATTTTTTTTGGCTTTTACAATGTCTGAGGATAGCTATTTTGACTGACTACCAATGGCATTATGCTATACCGAACTATGGCTAGACTGTATATATTTCTCATGATATTGTAGCTGCTTGGAAAAAGGAGAGCATATGTCATGACACGATGACATCACACACCACCACGTGCTCTCCTTTGTAGGTTTGTCACTTCTTTTGTTTCTCCTTCTTTCCCACTCCCTCTCTCTCAGTATTTTTAACTCAGTCCATTATGTCATGGTCTTCAAGTCTAATCTTAGACATGATGTCATCACACGCCACCACGTGTTCTCCTTTGTAGGTTTGTCACTTCTTCAGTTCCCTCCTTCTTTCCCACTCTCTCTCAGTATTTTTAACTCAGTCCATTATGTCATGGTCTTAAAGTCATCACACACCACCACGTGTTCTCCTTTGTAGGTTTGTCACTTCTTCAGTTCCCTCCTTCTTTCCCACTCTCTCTCAGTATTTTTAACTCAGTCCATTATGTCATGGTCTTAAAGTCTCTATAAAAGAAACCTTACTAGCTGATTTCTCTTCATATTAATATGGATATTCGCTCATACTTTGCAAGTACTTCTCAAGCCTCTTCTCATGCTAATAGCAGCGATAGCGAAGATAGCAGAACAGATAGCTCTGAGCATGTCGAGGCATCTAGTCCTAGCCTTAGTCCTCCACCTTCAAAGAAAAGCAAGCAAAACAAACACCGCTCTTCTGTATCCACGAAGAGAAAATACTCTAAGAGCTGGGAGAAAGATTTCAGTGCTCTATTATAACGAGGATAGCGATGGTGCCTTTTGCAAGGTTTGCAAGCAATCTGGTCTGCAGCGTACTGGAGGAGTGTGGGTCACACAACCTTGCAGAAATTGGAAGAAAGCTGTTGAAAAAATGAAAGCTCATGCGAGAAGTGACTTCCATATCCATGCAACTCAAGCTCTTTTTGCAGCTAAAGGAGCAGCCAAAGGTGGAACAGTTGTACAGCAACTCCAGAATGTTTTAGCTCGCAAAAGAGCTCAGAACAGAGCTGCAGTGAAGTGCCTGATCCTACTCACTCATTTTCTTACGAAAGAACAAGTTGCACATTCGACAAAATTTGAGAAGCTGGTTGACGTGGTGGTTCAATGTGGCAGCCAACATTTGAAGCAATTCTTAGAAACTGCACCAAGAAATGCTGTGTACACATCAAGATTGGCTGT
This sequence comes from Cladorhizidae sp. MBARI D1340-BT2, assembly GCA_028752905.1. Lineage (NCBI taxonomy): Eukaryota > Metazoa > Porifera > Demospongiae > Poecilosclerida > Cladorhizidae > Cladorhizidae sp. MBARI D1340-BT2. Next base: position 15,740,127 of record JAQNBH010000002.1, read on the forward strand.
GGTTGAATTGATCGAATCATTGGGGACATGGGTGGAGGAGTCGATTCTGAAGCGACTTCAAAAGGCACCTATGTACAGCCTCATGGCAGATGAGTGCACAGATGTCACCAACGTAGAAGAATTGTCTGTGTTTTGCCGCTGGGAGGAAGATGGTGCTTATTCCATTGAAGAAGGCTGATGCAGAGACCATCTATTCTAATCTCATCGATTGTTTAAAGAAGAAAGGTCTACAAGTCGGAAGAATAGTTGAATTGGGATTTGATGGAGCTGCAACTTTTTCTGGACGAAAGACCGGGGTTCAGGCACGTATCAAGAAACATACTCCTCACGCTCCGTTTATACACTGCCACTGTCACTTACTGCAGTTGGCTTGTGTGCAAGCTGCCAATAAAACTCCTGGAATTGCTCATGTTTACAGAACATTGACTACTCTTTGGAAGCATTTTCGCAATTCCCCCAAGCGAGCAGAGTGTCTGAAGGAGGTACAGCACGTTCTTGAACTTCCAGAAATGAAAGTGATCAAGCCATCTGACACACGCTGGCTGGCACATGAAAGGTGTGTCAAAGCTGTCAAAGCAAGTTATTCTGCAATTGTAATCACCATTGGGAACATCTACGAGACGTCCCACGAGCCAGAAGCTCTTGGAATCCATGGTGCACTCTGCAAATTGTCTACGATTGCAGCTATATATTTGCTTGATTTCACTCTACCACAAGTAGCCAAGCTCAGCAAAGCACTTCAGGCAGAGCAGCTTGACCTCTCGTTGATATCATTCCTTGTTGATGCTACTGTTAAATCCTTGGATGATGCAGTTTTGCCTGGAGCGAACTGGGTGTTAGAGCTTCTTGAAAACGTTGAAGACTTGAAGTCATCTACAAAGGTGTCTATTGACGCTGATAAAATACTTTCGTTCCAGAATGTTGTTGGTAAGCCTTTTGTTGCTGATTTAAAGGCCAACATAACAAGCCGATTTTCTTCATCCAACGCTGTTGTATCAGCATTGTCTATATTCGATCCACGGAAAGTTCCAAAACCAGATTCAGTATCTTTTCCCACTTATGGAGACACGTCTGTTGAGAAACTGATTGCTCACTACGGAGAAGATAGAGATGCAGAAACATTGGATGGAGAAGAAACAGTGAAGACAGCCATGATTTCCACTGAAATACTTACAGAGTGGAAAACATTCCACCAGCTGTTAGTCAAGCAACCACGGGATACTACTGCATCAAAAACCTGCACCCGAAAAACCCCGACTCTAGAGCTTCCTCTAGCCACTCGTACCATCTTTAATTTTTTTTGCACTTCGCAACTCGGAGTGGTTTTGGACGGCGATTTTGGGGTGCAGGTTTTTTAGGTCCCTCCGCTTTAGGGTCTAGTAACTTGCCTATAGTTATACCTATGAAACATATTTTAGTATCAAAAGAGAGCACACAGAGAGACCTATCTTTTGAGCTATATATCAAGTCCATACCATGAAGTTTGCAGAATCTACTGAGCTCTAAAGTTGTAATCACAGGTTAAAAAAATAAATAATAAAGTTTGCAGAAGGTCCCCCTTAAGTTGATCATCGAGAGAGTCTTTGTATCTGTACTATGTCAACTGAGAGCTCATCATCTAGCCTTCGCCAGAAAAGGTCATAAGGTTCAACTGTGAATAGTTACTTCTGTCGAAGGCTAATGCATCTAGCCAAAATGTCCAGTGAGTAGATTTAAGTTGATCATTGAGAGAGTCTTTGTATCTGTACTACATGTATGTCAACTTCAAGAGCGCTTGTCAATTAAAAAAAAATGCACTCTACAATCCATTTCCCCCCCTTTTCCCCTTCCGTCTCTCTCTCCCTGGTATGTTTCATGTGATTAGGAGAGAGGCGAGGCCTAAGACCAGGCGGGGGGGGGGGGGGGGGGGGGGGGGGGGGGTTATGTTCTGGGAGAGAGGGGGTGTTTAAGGTCAGGTGGGGGAAGGTCATGTTCTGGGGTCATGTTCTGGTACCTACATATAACATTCTTTGCCTGCATGGATTTTTGTGATCGAGTTCTGTGACCTTCTTCAACAAAATATGTACCGGACAGCTCAATGTCCCGTGAGTCTTGATTTAGCACAAGCCTCTCGCATCTCACGTGAAAGAAAGCGAGGAGTTTTGTTCTGTGTATCTCTGCATCTGAATCACTTCGAGCATGTACCCTAATAAATCTGGCCATGGGAAAGGTTGTAATGAGTACATTAAATTTCCCTTACGGAAATGTCAATTTAACTTGTGGTTCCATTAGTGCCGATACTTTCAAAATGGCGATCACAAACCTGACCCCCAAACAACCAACAATAACCCCCAAAGTCAATATCTTGTCTAAAACTCACATCGGCAGCTAAGGCATCGGCAGCTTCTTAGCTACCCAAGTAATGGTCTCAGCTTAGCTGCCCAAGTGATGGTCTCAGCTTAGCTGCCCAAGTAATGGTCTCATCTTAGCTGTCCAAGTAATGGTCTCAGCTTAGCTGCCCAAGTAATGGTCTCAGCTTAGCTACCCAAGTAATGGTCTCAGCTTAGCTGCCCAAGTGATGGTCTCAGCTTAGCTGCCCAAGTTATGGTCTCAGCTTAGCTGTCCAAGTGATGGCCTCAGCTTAGCTGCCCAAGTAATGGCCTCAGCTTGGCTACCAAGTGATGGTCTCAGCTTAGCTGCCCAAGTGATGGTCTCAGCTTAGCTGCCCAAGTAATGGTCTCAGCTTAGCTGCCCAAGTAATGTTCTCAGCTTAGCTGCCCAAGTAATGGCCTCAGCTTAGCTGCCCAAGTAATGATCTCAGCTTAGCTGCCCAAGTGATGGTCTCAGCTTAGCTGCCCAAGTGATGGTTTCAGCTTAGCTGCCCAAGTAATGGCCTCAGCTTAGCTGCCCAAGTGATGGTCTCAGCTTAGCTGCCCAAATGATGGTTTCAGCTTAGCTACCTAAGTAATGGTCTCAGCTTAGCTGCCCAAGTAATGTCTCAGCTTAGCTGTCCAAGTGATGGTCTCAGCTTAGCTGCCAAATTAATGGTCTCAGCTTAGCTGTCCAAGTGATGGCCTCAGCTTAGCTGCCCAAGTAATGGTCTCAGCTTAGCTGCCCAAGTAATGGTCTCAGCTTAGCTGCCAAGTAATGTTCTCAGCTTAGCTGCCCAAGTAATGGTCTCAGCTTAGCTGCCCAAGTAATGTCTCAGCTTAGCTGCCCAAGTAATGGTCTCAGCTTAGCTACCCAAGTAATGGTCTCAGCTTAGCTGCCCAAGTGATGGCCTCAGCTTAGCTGCCCAAGTAATGGGTTCAGCTTAGCTGCCCAAGTGATGGTCTCAGCTTAGCTGCCCAAGTAATGGCCCCCCCTAAATACACCCCTGGTTTTTATATCCTCTTCTGCTGACTTCTGCTTCCTCCATATGGTATGTATGTAGTTTCATTAAAACTATTTCTTAGGGACAAGTGGTGGAGAACTCACATTACCAGCACTTACATCTGCATACTTCCTAGATTAGTCCATATATTGTGTCTGCGAATAGAAGAAATCTTGATTTGAAATACGTACCACGGACGAATCTCAATAGACACGATTAGAAGGTCGGCTTGCTTCGCTTGCTTAATTATCCCACACTGTGCATGTGTGAAGAAGGTCGAGTGAACAGTCGAATGTTTGTCTGATCAAGAGAATCGTGAAACTTCCCCTCTTTACCATCAGGGCCTCTAGTCGCGCCACAAAGAGGTCTCTATGGAGTTTAGTTTTGTTGCAGCAATTGCCCTAATCCTGTATGTTAATTTAAAAAAATAATTTAAGTCGCTCTAATTTAGGCTTTCGTAGCTCTGCCTACTTCATGTCTTTATAGTTGTGCTGATGCATGACTGGTGTAGTATACTACATGTAGCAAAGTTTAGGCAAGAGGACTCTCTCTGGACAGCACAGTGGAGTGATGCCAGAGGACTCTCTCTGGACAGCACAGTGGAGTGATGCAAGAGGTCTCTCTCTGGACAGCACATGGAGTGATGTCAGAGGAATCTCTCTGGACAGTGCAGTGGAGTGATGCCAGAGGACTCTCTCTGGACAGCACAGTGGAGTGATGCAAGAGGTCTCTCTCTGGACAGCACATGGAGTGATGTCAGAGGAATCTCTCTGGACAGTGCAGTGGAGTGATGCCAGAGGACTCTCTCTGGACGGCACATGGAGTGATGCCAGAGGAATCTCTCTGGACAGCACAGTGGAGTGCTGTGTTCTTCAGGATGCTGACCTGAAACATGTGGTGGGTGAAGGAATTTACGTTTACCCTCTTGACGTATTGACTAGATGCTCTAGCCTTCATCAGATTCTAACTTTTATTGCCGCTCACATATTTACGCTCACATATTTAGGAACATTAATTCTATTTATGAGTCACGGACGAATTAGAATTCTTGCCCCAACCCTACGGCAAGCACATAAATGTTGATTTTACAGGATACGAAATTCACTGAATTTTTTTTGATTGGATTTCATCAAACTTCATGATTTCTGTTCGTTCCCACTTAAGCTTACAGCACTCTGCCGGAGCACACAAAAAGCTTCAATCTGGTCTCTGTCAACTGCATGCTGAGGGGGAACCTTGCAAGCAAAGTGACCCCAGAGTGGACCCTTGCAAGCAAAGCAACCCCAGAGGGGGATCCTTGCAAGCAAAGCGACCCCAGAGGAGGATCCTTGCAAGAAAAGTGACCCCAGAGGGGGACCCTTGCAAGCAAAGCAACCCCAGAGGGGGATACTTGCAAGCAAAGTGACCCCAGAGAGGGATCCTTGCAAGCAAAGCAACCCCAGAGGGGGACCATTGCAAGCAAAGCGACCCCAAGATAGAGCTTCCCAGGTTTTGGGGGGGTTCTTGAGAAAGTCGCTTACAAAGAACCACATGGAAATCATGTATTGATACTTTGACCTTGCCTGGAACCTCTACTCGACATGAAGTATAATATGTGTCCTAGTAATCTTTACTTTTTAAGAAAGGAATATTAATATATATATATATATATATGTATATTAATATACATATATATGTATATTAATATACATATATATATATATATATTAAAATCACCTTCTCAATAATCGACTTCAATTTTTTATTATAAAAATTGAAGTTGATTAAATTGAGAAGGTGATTTTAATGTTATTATGTCAACTGAGAATTGAGAGTACATATATATACATGTATATATATATAATTATGTAAGTATGCACAGATGTTTTTGGAACATAAAATGTATTTTATTTTTCTACATCTGGTTCTCGTGCTGGACACGTGTGCCAGGGTGTGGTTGTATATCACGTGGTGAATAGCTAGCCACCTAACGGCATATAACAAGCTCATGCGAGTCTTAACATCTCACTATTCCAAGTTCATAGCACATTTGATATCACCTCTAGCTGGAAATACACGTACATATGTCAAGGACTCTGGGCAATTTGTCAGGCGTATTCAAGATGAATGTTTGGCACAGGATGAGTGTCTTGTCAGTTTTGATGTTTCCTCTCTTTTTACCTGTTCCCATTGATGAGGCCGTGGAAGTAATTTTTGGAATGCTGACAAATGATGAGAGCTTGCGTGAGAGGACTACCCAAGGTGCTGACAGCATTTCTGAACTGTTGGAGTTCTGCCTAAAATCCACCTACATGTACTTCAGGTATCAAGAAAAATACTACGAGCAGAAGGAGGATGCAGCAATGGGCTCTCCAGTATCTGCAGTGGTAGCCAACCTTTATATGGAATTCTTTGAGAAATTGGCACTTACAACTGCCCCACTGGAGCCAAGGAGATATGTGGATGGCACCTTCTGCATAGTAAAGAAGGGAAGTGAGCAGGAGTTGTTGGACCATCTGAACAACATCAGTGGGACGGATCGTTGGATTGCCACCTACACAGGAAGGAAGATGGAAGTCTTATCACAACCACTTACAGAAAACCCACACACACCAACCAGTACCTTGGATATAGATCACATCATCCTATCCATGTCAGAAGAGGAGTGGTGAAGAGCTTGTATGATCGAGCCAGGAGAGTAGTGACTGAGAAGGAGGACCTTTGGAAGGAAGAACATCATTTGAATAAGGTCTTTATAGAGAATGGTTATCCGCAAGCCTTCATCAACCTTTCGTCTGCAGATACATCTAAACGCAGAAAGGAAGATAAGTACGCTATGAGGGGTCTAAAAAGAAGGATCTTATGGTAGTGATTCCTTATGCAGCAGGGATGAGTGAAGATATCAGGAGGGTCTGCAGGAAGTTCAACATGAAAGTCATTTTTTTAGATCGGGAAGAACTCTGAGGACACAACTGAGCAGAGTGAAGGATGTTTTACCAGCTAATATGCACTCATGTATTGTGTACCACATCCCTTGTAGCTGTAGGAAATATGTAGCTGTAGGAAATACTACATAGGGAAGATCATCAGAAGACTGGAGACCAGAGTAAAAGAACATTAAGATGCCTGTAGAAAGTGTGTTAAAGAGAAGTCAGCAATTGCTGAACATGCATTGGATAATGGACATCCTATTTTGTGGTAGGAAGCCACCATCTTGCCAGGCCAGAAGACAGAAGGAACTGCTAGTGAAGGAGGCATTGCTAACACCCAAGTGTGAGCGGTTCAATCAAGACTATGGAATGGACTGGCCTGGTTGCTGGGGAGCCGTTCTCAAGAGCCTGAACTTGAAGCCACGCCCATCATAACTATTCTATATTTATTCTTCTTCTTATTTTATTATTATTATTATTATTATTATTATTATTATTATTATTATTATTATTATTATTATTATTATTATTATTATTATTATTATTATTATTATTATTATTATTATTATTATTATTATTATTATTATTATTATTATTATTATTATTATTATTATTATTATTATTATTATTATTTAAATAATATTATTATTAATTATTATTATTATTATTATTATTATTATTATTATTATTATTATTATTATTATTATTATTATTATTATTATTATTATTATTATTATTATTATTATTATTATTATTATTATTATTATTATTATTATTATTATTATTACTACTACTACTACTACTACTACTACTACTACTACTACTACTACTACTACTACTACTATTATTATTACTGTTGTTGTTGTTATATTATTGTTGTTGTTATATTATTATTTTTTCCACACCTGGTTCATGTGCACGTGTGTCGAGGGTGTGATTTTGTAGCAGCATGACTGGACTGGTGGTTAGCTAGCTACTAGTATATATATAGCAGGCTCATGCGAGTATTAGTGTCTCATTGCTGATGAAGGCTACAGCATCTAGTCGAAACATCGAGAGAATATACAATTTCAAGTAGATTATTGAAAGGGTTATTTTGATATTTATTTATTTATATATTTATATATAATTATATATATATATTTATTTATTTATTATTATTATTTTTGTTTTTGTTTTTATTTTTTATTTTATTTTTTTGTTTGTTTTGTTTGTTTGTTTTGTTGGTTTATTTTTTAATATTTTTATTATACAATTAATGAATAAATAGATTAATAAATGGCAGTCACTCCCTAAGGCCCCCCAAGATCGAAGCAGCATTCCCACGCTGTACTGCCATCGATAAGCGCTGCAGGAGGTAAGCGGTAGCATGGCTGTTACCTGTCTCTCTCCTCAGACGTTTCCCAAGATCTTTAAGGAGTAGGAGAGACTTGGGCCCGATTGCTCCTGATGTTTCAATGGCTATAGGCACCAAGAGGTGGGTGGTGGGGAGAGCACTGTATTTGCTGCACTTCCTTTCTTCAGCCATTGCTGCTACCTCTCCAGCAGCCACAGTAGCCCGACTCAAATAGGAAGGGGCAAAAGTGTCCGGACATGTGGCATCCCACACCAACACCTTTCCACATCTCCATGGTACTATTGTAACCCCATCAGGTCTTTTCCCATCCGATCTCAGCAGGCCTGGAGGTTCTAATCGAACTTTATTTATTTATTTATTTATTATTTATTTATTTAAATTAATTGATCAATAAATTAATTAATTTATTTATTTAATTGTTTTTTGTGTTTTTTAAATTATTTATTGATTTAATGATTTATTGATTGATTGATTGATTTATTTATTTATTTATTTATTTATTTATTTATTTATTTATTTATTTATTTATTTATTTATTTATTTATTTATTTATTTATTTATTTATTTATTTATTTATTTATTTATTTATTTATTTATTTATTTATTTATGTGTATTCTAGTTATATATAATATATTTTGTTATTTGTTATTTATATATATTGATATTGTTATTTATTTATTTATGTATGTATTGATGGACATCATTTAGATTGTACCTATACATGTATATACCTTTTTATGGTAGAAAAAGGTGTCCATAAACAAACAAACAAACTAATGTACTAATAACATAAAACAATATGATGAGGTGTCAGATGCCTGTGCTGCCCAGTACAGACGTGCAGTTCCCCCGCTGGACTGCCACAGATAGTCTCTGGAGCAGGTACTCTGTCGATTTGGGCTCGCCCGACTCTGTTTTAATTCGGTATCCGAGCTCCTTCAAAAAGGCCAGTGACTTCGGGCCAATTGCCCCCAAGGTCTCAATGGCTATGGGCGAGAACACGTATGTATTATTTATTATATTCTTTATATATATATGTTTGTTAATCCTAGTTGTTATTCTATTGTTATTCTATTTATATTGTGTTGTTATCGAGCAGCCTCCCCTTGACGAGCTACTCAGGGTAACTCCAGAGCTAAGCAACCCCTTACCTGCTCCTCTTAGCTGTAGTTAGTATACGCAAATGCCCAGTGTATGTACACGCAGACACATGTAGTAATGTATAAGGGGGTTTCCCTGGTTTTGTGGAAGGAAGGTGTGTGCTGTTAACTATCCTAACAAGTGTCAACTTTTGCGGAAACCAACTGATCGCTTCATGGTACAAAAAACTGCTCGCTGACTAGGCTCAGCTAGACTTAGTGTTGCACACTTGTGTTTATTGTAGTGATGACCTTTTCCTGATATTTGACTAAAATTAAAGGGGGGGGGGAGCAGTAGATGGATACGATACGTGGAGATTGAAATCATAAAGATTTAATTTCAAGGAATTTTTGTGTGTGTATGTGGGAGGGGGGGGGGGGATATGCCATTTTGAAGTAAGGGACAAACCAATATAGGTATGTGAGGGGTCAATGTTCCATATTCGAGATAATGTGAGGGGTCAATGTTCCATATTCGTGATACATGTGAGGGGTCGATGTTCCATATTCGAGATACATGTGAGGGGTCAATGTTCCATATTCGAGATACATGTGAGGGGTCGATGTTCCATATTCGAGATACATGTGAGGGGTCAATGTTCCATATTTGACATGTGAGGGGTCAATGTTCCATATTCAAGATACATGTGAGGGGTCAATGTTCCATATTCGACATGTGAGGGGTCAATGTTCCATATTCGACATGTGAGGGGTCAATGTTCCATATTCGAGATACATGTGAGGGGTCAATGTTCAATATTCGCGATGTATAGACGATGGGGAGCGAGAACTTTGCCCAGGTTTAAAGCCAGGATAGGGCTAGGGCTAGGGCTAGCTTTCACCAGCCAGAGGTAGGGCAAGCAGTTTCCCCTTGCCATGGTCAGTAGTCACCCATAGGTTTATGGCCAGGGCTAGGGCTAGCACCGGGCCATGGCTGGCAATCACTCCTTGGGTTAGGGCTAGAACTAAGATTCATACAGGGCTACATAGGTCTCCAAGCACTGGCTCCTGGGTTAGGGTAGGGCTAGGGCTCATAGCACTGGCTCCTGTGGTTAGGGTAGGGCTAGGGCTACATAGCACTGGCTCCTGTGGTTAGGGTAGGGCTAGGGATCATAGCACTGGCTCCTGTGGTTAGGGTAGGGCTAGGATCTAGGATTAGGGCTAGGCTGTATCACTCGCCTCTAGGGTTAGGTAGAACAACACAGGGTGACCCATAGAATACGAACCAGTGCTAGGGCTAGCATTCCCCTCTAGGGCTAGGGCTGACATTCCCCTCTAGGGCTAGGGCTAGCATTCCCCTCTAGGGCTAGGGCTAGCATTCCCCTCTAGGGCTAGGGCTAGCATTCCCCTCTAGGGCAAGGGCTAGCATTCCCCTCTAGGGCTAGGGCTAGCATTCCCCTCTAGGGCTAGGGCTGGAATTCCCCTCTAGGGCTAGGGCTGACATTCCCCTCTAGGGCTAGGGCTGGCATTCCTCTCTAGGGCTAGGGCTAGCATTCCCCTCTAGGGCAAGGGCTAAGACCTGCCTTAACCATACGTCGTTTCTGAAAATAGAGCATCTGGTGACATCACTTACCATATCACTATTTTTAGGCCTGCAATTCATCGAAGAAAACTTTGGCGCGCAAGCCAGACCACATGTTGCCTGGCAGATTGATCCCTTCGGCCATTCCTCTGTCCAGGCGGCTCTCTTTGCACAGATGGGTTTTGATGGTCTGTTTTTTTGGCGGCACGACTATGCGGACCACAAAATCAGGTTAAACCAGTCCACGCTTGAAATGCTGTGGCAGCCGAGTCGGAGCCTTGGACAAGATGGAGATCTGTTCACAGGCCTGTTCTATGATGGCTATGGTCAGCCCCGTGGGTTCTGCTTCGATATGGTCTGCCAGGATGACCTCATACAGGTACAGGTGTGACCTCTTACAGGTACAGGTGTGGCAGTGCATGTTAATTAAAATTAATAATGAATTAACAAAACAATCGAAAGCTGCTTTTTTGGTTGGGCAGAACAATGTTTAAAATCATCCAACCATCTCCAATCTATTAATTCATGTCTCTCTCTCTCTCTCTCTATCTATCGATCTATCTATCTATCTATCTATCTATCTATCTATCTATCTATCTATCTATCTATCTATCTATCTATCTATCTATCTATCTATCTATCTATCAATCAATCAATCAATCAAGTATCTATCTATCTGTCTATCTATCTATCTATCTATCTATCTATCAATCAATCAATCAAGTATCTATCTATCTGTCTATCTATCTATCTATCTATCTATCTATCTATCTATCTATCTATCTATCTATCTATCTATCTATCTATCTATCTATCTATCAATCAATCAATCAATCAAGTATCTATCTATCTATCTATCTATCTGTCTATCTATCTATCTATCTATCTATCTATCTATCAATCAATCAATCAATCAAGTATCTATCTATCTATCTATCTATCTATCTATCTATCTATCTATCAATCAATCAATCAAGTATCTATCTATCAATCAATCAATCAAGTATCTATCTATCTATCTATCTATCTATCTATCTATCTATCTATCAATCAATCAATCAAGTATCTATCTATCTATCTGTCTATCTATCTATCTATCTATCTATCTATCTATCTATCTATCTATCTATCTATCTATCTATCTATCTATCTATCTATCAATCAATCAATCAAGTATCTATCTATCTATCTATCTATCTATCTATCAATCAATCAATCAAGTATCTATCTATCTATCTATCTATCTGTCTATCTGTGTGTGTGTGTGTGTGTGTGTCTGTCTGTCTGTCTGTCTGTCTGTCTGTCTGTCTGTCTGTCTGTCTGTCTGTCTGTCTGTCTGTCTGTCTGTCTGTCTGTCTGTCTGTCTGTCTGTGTGTGTGTGTTGATCTATCATCTACCCCTCATCCATGTATGTATCTACGTATCTCTTATCTATCTATGTATCTATTATCTATCTGTCTATCTATCTATCCATCTGCTAAAAAAAGGTTTTTAAAATTTGAGTTGGTACATCATTAATGATGAGCGTGTATAATTATATCGTAAGTTCCAGCACAGTGAAGTATGTAGTGTTGAAGCACTTTCCCCTATCATTCTAGCTTCCTTATAAGGGAAAACAAGAATGAGTCGAGTGACTCAAACTATATATGGATGCACGTAGTCCCTAGCAAGCTGATGGCATTAGGTAGCAACATGCATTGATATGCACTCGGGTCAAATGTGGTTGCTAGGTAACCGACTGCATCACAACAGCCTGCAAGCTTGACTCATTAAGTAACGAATTATTCATGAGAGTGCTTACCCCCAGGAAACGTTTACATCAACACTCTGAGAGACAGAAGGGACCAGAAGGAAGTTGCCATATTTATTCTTGGTTCAACATTCTTGGTACAATGTCAAGCCATGTTTTGCTAGTGCTCGTGCTCTTCCATCCCCCCCCATCCCCCCACTCTCCCTTTCCACAGCCAGGAAACCATCACACCGACATGTTTTTAATATTTTATTTAAAAAAAAAATTGGTGAATAAAATTATTGTTCTATTTAAACAATGGTGTAGTAGTAGGAAATTGTTCCTCATTCTCGATACAGAAGTGGTGGGCTTTATAAAGATTGTGTTTCTCCATGTCCACCTACCAACCGAACTCATGTACGTAGACACTTCATACATGGGTACTAACTCCCAAATCTTCCCTGACAGTGCCCGATGTTTCCCTCTGTCTTTGCCCTGATGGTAGATTCAATAATAATAATATAAAAAAAAATAATAATAATAATAATGATAATGATAATGATAATGATAATAATAATAATAATAATAATAATAATAATAATAATAATAATAATAATAATAATAATAATAATCCTGTTTATCATGTGTAATAAAATTTACCAATAATAATGATGATGACAACAACAATAATAATAGTAACAACAACTCATGCCTAAGCCTTCCTAGATGAAAAGGTAATTTGACCTGAAGGGTGGTCGCTGCTGTTATCACTACCAAGCCACTCTGACTGCGGTGGGACAAGAAGTTGATGGAGCTTCTGCTGGACATAGTAGCCTTGTATGAACACACACTGCTATGGGTGGAGCTTCTGCTAGTAGCCTTGTATGAACATAGCATACATACACTGCTATGGGTGGAGCTTCTGCTAGTGTATGAACATAGCATACATACACTGCTATGGGTGGAGCCTCTGCTAGTGTCCTTGTATGAACATAGCATACACACACTGCTATGGGTGGAGCTTCTGCTAGTGTATGAACATAGCATACATACACTGCTATGGGTGGAGCTTCTGCTAGTAGCCTTGTATGAACATAGCATACATACACTGCTATGGGTGGAGCTTCTGCTAGTGTCCTTGTATGAACATAGCATACATACACTGCTATGGGTGGAGCTTCTGCTAGTAGCCTTGTATGAACATAGCATACATGCACTGCTATGGGTGGAGCTTCTGCTAGTGTCCTTGTATGAACATAGCATACATGCACTGCTATGGGTGGAGCTTCTGCTAGTGTCCTTGTATGAACATAGCATACATACACTGCTATGGGTGTAGCTTCTGCTAGTGTCCTTGTATGAACATAGCATACATACACTGCTATGGGTGGAGCTTCTGCTAGTGTCCTTGTATGAACATAGCATACATACACTGCTATGGGTGGAGCTTCTGCTAGTGTCCTTGTATGAACATAACATACACAGACTGCTATGGGTGGAGCTTCTGCTAGTGTCCTTGTATGAACATAACATACATACACTGCTATGGGTGGAGCTTCTGCTAGTGTATGAACATAGCATACACACACTGCTATGGGTGGAGCTTCTGCTAGTGTATGAACATAGCATACACACACTGCTATGGGTGGAGCTTCTGCTAGTGTATGAACATAGCATACACACACTGCTATGGGTGGAGCTTCTGCTGGACATAGTGGCCTTGTATGAACATAGCAGCATACATACACTCTAACTTATTCATGGTGGGTATGGTTCCTTAATTAATGGGTGCAAGTTTGTCCCAAATTACCTTTTCATCTAGGGCATGAGTTGTTGTTGTTTTTGTCATCATTATTATTGGTAAATTTTATTACACATGATAAACAGGCAATATCAGGTTATTATTACTACTACTACTATTACTACTACTACTACTACTACTACTACTACTACTACTACTACTATATTATTATTATTATTATTATTATTATTATTATTATTATTATTATTATTATTATTATTATTATTATTATTATTATAACCTCCCCCCTTTTCATTTAGGATGATGCTAATATTTATGGCTTCAATGTTGAGGAAGAAGTAGACCTCTTCATCAAGGGCATCGATGAGAGGGCAAAGGTGTTTGCGACCAACCATATCATGCTCACGTTTGGCTCTGACTTCCAGTACCAGAATGCTCGGCTAAACTTTGACAATATGGACAAGCTCATGAAGTATACTATGATGAAGGTACATACAATCATATCTCAGTGGTATGGATGCATTTATTGTTTATCTATCTATCTATCTATCTACCCATCATCTATCTATCCATCATTTAGCTATTATCTATCTATCTGTCTGTCTATCTATCTATCTATCTATCTATCTACCTATCTATCTAACAATTATCTATCTATATATCTAACAATTATCTATCTATTATCTATCTATCTATCTAGCTATCTATTATCTATCTATCATCTATCTAATCTAATCTAATCTAATCTATATATCTATCTATCTTATCTACTTATCTAAGAGTCACACAATAAGAAAACTATGGATTATAACTGAGTTCATCACCAGTAACACATGCCTTAATTTTTTTTATTTGTTGACCTATATACCACTTTTCAGTATTGGAGATTATCCTCTCCAACGATGTATACCTACATACATATAATGTATACCTACATACATATAATGTGGATAATGTAGGCTAATGTAGGCAATTTATGATGTCAAGTTTTATATCAGCTACATACGGTAGATGTTGGCTCTTGGGGATAATTAAAAGTTGAAATTAAAAATTAATAAAAAAATTAATAGATAAGTAATAAGTATAAGTATAAGTACAAGTAATAAGTAAGTAATAAGTAAAACACCTTTTTTTCTTATCTGAAATGAATCCTTTATTTTCAACGAACTCTCAGAGTTGACAACGAAATTGCGATGACCTTCTTAATAGTCAACTTGAAATTTAATCTCTCGATGTTTCGACTAGATGCTCTAGCCTATGAAGGCTGGAGCATCTAGTTGAAATGTGGAGAGAGTGAAATTCAAGTTGATTATTGAGAGGGTCGTTGTGATTCCTTGATGCCCTTAAAAATAATCTTCGTAAGTTCCTGGAAAAGGGTATGTAGAACTCTGGGCGCGGCACACACTGGCGTGGTGATGGTGAGACAGATACGTTTAAAACAGCAACAAGAACCTTGTTAGTGCTCATGGCTGAGTGTGTGTCATTGAAGAACCTTCTTTACTTTTAACGGTTTTTATTTCCCGTAGAATTCCAGCCTGGACATCTTCTACAGCACTCCGTCCCGCTATCTCTCTGCACTGCACAAAGCTGGTCGAGAGTGGACCACCAAATCTGATGACTTCTTTCCCTATGCCAACGATCCTTATAGCTACTGGACAGGTTCGGTCGCTATGCAATACACACGCATGCACGCACTTGCACATACACACGTGCACACGCACACATGCATGCATGCACGCACACATGCACACACACATGCATGCACGCACACATGCACACACACATGCATGCACACACATACACACATGCACACACATGCATGCATGCACACACACATACACACATGCACACACATGCATGCACACACCCACATACACATACACATGCATGCACACACATGCACACACATGCATGCACATACACACACATCATGCATGCATGTACACACAGTGCACGCACATTATGCATGCACACACACACAGGTACACACACATGCATGCACGCACACGCTTGCACACGCACACACATATATGCACACACACATGCATGCATGCACATTTATGCACACCACGATCGTGCTCACACACACACACACACTCACACACACACACACTCACACACACACACACACGTGCACTAGCGGTTATTTATTTCACTCTTAACCCTTCCACCGCTGGATTTACACAGCACTTTTTAAAAATAGTGACGTTATTTTACATAATATTTTATATTCAACCAGGAGTGCACAAATGTCCCTAGCAACCATGGTTGATGTTATAGCATTGGTGTTGACAAACATTGTGGTCAACTGTAGGTTGCCTAGCAACTGACCACATACGATGAATATCATTATAACATCTGATTGTTTGTTTTGATTGTATTTTTAGGCAGAATATGGACAGAGATTACATCATGATGTAAATATAATAAAATGACAGTGTCATATTTTACTAGGGCAGATAATTAGAAACCATAGCTAACTAACTACCTACTAGCTTTATATTATTATAGCTATATAGATGGAGAGCTAGTACCCGCGAAGTACCCAGGTAAATGCTATTTTTTATACAAGTCAGAAAAAAAGCAGTAATGCTAAAGGATCTTACATGTATGGCTATTTATTTTCCTGGGACATCTTGTTCCTGTTCTTCACCATCGTCAGTCTCAAGACCTGGATCCCTACGCAAATCAGCGCTACTATCTCTGGACTGGCAAAAAAAGGTTCTGAATCTACGATGTCATTCAGAGTTGCTAGCTCTTCAGGATCTCTAGTCTGTTCTCCGTGGTAGGCCCTTCTCCTTCCTCATCACTGCTTTCAACCTCAGACAGACCGAATTCGTCGTCATCCAGCATTGCCAAAACATCGTCCAATTTAGTCTAGAAGCCATTTTTTAATCGATCAGCTGAGCTTGACGTCACGAATACCTTGGTTACCTAGGCACTATACCTCAGCTATTTTAATTCCAGCTCTAGCTAAGCAAGGGACATGCCCAGGTATATTTAGCACATGCATAGCTAAAACTAACGATTTTATATATTTGTTTTTGTCACGGTCATTTACAACTCCGCCATATGGCGGATACGGCAGTGAGACGGTTAATGTTCTTATGCATGAAGTGTTTCCTCTCTCCCAGACAAACCTCCCCCTCAAGCTTGTTGTTGAAACGGAGAGGGAGGGAGCTATGATTATTTGATAGCTCGCTCACAATAAATAAATAAATAAATTAATTAATTAATCCATATGGTTTGTAATAATAACCAACCAATCAGTGTCCAGAGATTGGAGCAAAAATCACCAGTCACTAGATTTGTTCATATTAAGAGAAGAGTGCTCCCCTCCCACCCCTCCCACCCCTCCCACCACTCCACCCCTAGCCATGATACATGTGCATGACCACACCCATCTCTGATTATTTCACGTCCAACAAAGTACGTAATCCCCTCGAATTTATTTAGTGAAAATATGACACTTCAAAAATTCCAGCCCATATGGTACCTTATACGTGGTCCACTTTGAGCACTCTTGATGTGGACAGATATGCCATTTGTTACTGTTGAAGATGATTTGTATTTTGTTGTTGTTGTTCTTGTTTGTTTGTTATTTATCACTAGGTGGGTGTCAGAAAGCATTCAATTTTATGGGTTTTTTCGGTTGAAGACTATATGTTGTTATTGTTATTATTGTTTTGTTGTGTTGTTGTTGCATTACTAGATGATTAGCGAACATACCATTTCTTTGTTGTTGTTGTTGTCTGTTTGTAGGCTACTTCACCAGTCGTCCAGCTCTGAAGGGCTACGTGAGAGAGATGAATAGTTTGCTTCAGGTCTGTTCACAGGCCGAGGCAATTGTCATGGCGTCCAATGGAAAACCGTCCAAACTATCACGAAGATTTCTACGTGAGTGATAAAAATTTCTTCGTAAAGCCAGAACGAATTGTGTTATTTGTTGTTGTTGTTGTTGTTGACAGAGGAAGCAGCGGGAGTGGCTCAGCATCATGACGCCGTCTCGTAAGTTAACCGCGAGTCTTGTCCTCGAAGGGAACAAGATAGTTGAAGTGAGATATGCTGTAAATAGAGTTGTCTATTCTGTTAATTTTCGGGTATAATTTTTTTTTTAATAAAAAAACAACCCCCCCCCTCTCCCCCGGCCTATATTGTACTACTGGACTCCTGAAATCCCGTGAGTACATGAGTTAAGGCTGGTTCACAACACGACGCTGGCTGAGCGTTGCATTGCATTGCGTGTTGTTGATTGACCTTTGACCCAAACCGCCGCTCAACAAAGATTGGACATGCGATGTTCTGATTGGTCCGTTTCATATGCTGGATTAGAAAAAAAGTTTTAATCCCGCGTCTGAAATGTAGCATCGGACCAATCAGTATCCATCTTTGTTGAGCGCGATTAGAGGGTCAACGGTCAATCGGCTACATGCAATGCAATGCTCGGCCCAGCCTTAAGAGTTGTGAAACTTTGTGGGGCTAGATGGTGTGAGTGTGGAGTTTTGAGTGAATGAGTGAGGCTATGGCGTCACACACTGGACCAGTACCACACTAGGTTGACAATAGCTCTATAGACACACACACTGGACCAACACCACACTAGGTTGACAATAGCTCTATAGACACACACACTGGACCAACACCACACTAGGTTGACAATAGTTCTATAGACACATGTTGATTGACAATAGCTCTACCTGTATATCTCGGTAACTATGGTTAAATCTATGATACAGCCATACCTACAAAAGTTTAGTAGTGTTCTGTTCTGTACAAGGTTTTTTTTTACCCCTGTCCCTCAGAGGGACGGAGAAGCAGCACGTGGCCTATGACTATGCCATGCGTCTTCACGCTGGAGCTATGGACTGCTATGGCATCGTGGAAGATGCCATTGGGCAGTGCCTGGTCTCGCAGTCAGGGGCAGCCAAGCCTGACATGGAAGTGTGTGAGTATCTGAACGTCAGTATCTGCCCAGCAACGGAGTCCAACAACGTGAGAGCATTAGTTGTAGCAAATACAGTTAATAAGAAGTGAATATATAAATAGATCGATACGTAGAGATAGAGACTCAATGCGGATAGATAGAAAGATAGACAGGATACGAAGATAAATAGACAGAGACTCAGATAGACAGATAGACAGGACACGTAGGCACAGATGGACAGGTGGTCGGGCAGCAACAGCAGACAATGTCGTCGGCGCTGTTCTGTTGCATTTCCACATTTGCTATGAAGTTTAAATGAACGGGAGAGAAGGTAAACATGAGGCAAGAAATTGAACTTGTAAAGCTCCGATATTTATATGCTCAGTCAGTTGAGGCAGCAGCGGTGTATTATGTAGTGTAGCACTCGAGGAAAGTGCAGTGGGTTTGAGGAAATTAAGGAGTTAAAGTTTCTGGTGTTTGGGTTGATACCTCCACATCATTGTTCAACATTTGAGGAAATCAAGGAGTTAAGGTTTTTGGTGTTTGGGTTGATACCTCCACATCATTGTTCAATGAGGACTCCACATCATTGTTCAACATTTGAGGAAATCAAGGAGTTAAGGTTTTTGGTGTTTGGGTTGATACCTCCACATCATTGTTCAATGAGGAAATCAAGGAGTTAAAGTTGCTGGTGTATAAATATATATACAGTATACATGTATATATATATATATTATATATACTGTATGTTGGGCTGAAGCCATTCCTGATGAAGGCTAGAGCATCTAGTCGAAACATCGAGAGAGTACAATTTCAAATTGATTATTGAGAAGGTTATTGTAATAATGTATATACATGTATATATACACACAATATATATACTGTGTATATATACATGTATAAATGTATATATATACAGTATGTATACATGTATACATGTATATATATATATACAGTATATAATGTATACATGCATATATATATATACACATGTATGTATAAATGTATATACATGTATATATACACAGTACATATGCATGCATATATACACAGTACATATACATGTATACATGTATATAGTGGAATGGTTGATATTGAAAAAGGGGTATTAGTCAGTAGTGGATAGGGCACACAGAGTTCCAACTGTTAATGCCAATATGTGAGGAGAGGGATCCCTGCGAACATGGTGGCCTCACCACATAGTGCCCCTCCCCCTTTCCATTCATTCTCGTATTAGAACTAACTAAGCTCTATCTGCATGGTGGGGGAGTCTCCTTGTCTTATATCTTAGAGGCTGTGTATATATTGTAACTGCTCCTCCAATTATATACTGCAGCTCAGCCTCTATAGTTATGAGCTGTTCCTCCAATTATAAACACTGCAGCTCAGCCTCTCTAGTTATGAGCTGCTCCTCCAATTATAAACACTGTAGCTCAGCCTCTATAGTTATGAGCTGTTCCTCCAATTATAAACACTGCAGCTCAGCCTCTATAGTTATGAGCTCCTCCAATTATATACTGTAGCTCAGTCTCTATAGTTATGAGCTGTTCCTCCAATTATAAACACTGCAGCTCAGTCTCTATAGTTATGAGCTGCCCCTCCAATTATATACTGTAGCTCAGCTTCAATATTTATGAGCTGTTCCTCCAATTATAAACACTGCAGCTCAGTCTCTATAGTTATGAGCTGCCCCTCCAATTATATACTGTAGCTCAGCTTCAATATTTATGAGCTGTTCCTCCAATTATAAACACTGCAGCTCAGTCTCTATAGTTATGAGCTGTTCCTCCAATTATAAACACTGCAGCTCAGCCTCTATAGTTATGAGCTGCTCCTCCAATTATATACCGCAGCTCAGCTTCAATATTTATGAGCTGTTCCACCAATTATAAACACTGCAGCTCAGTCTCTATAGTTATGAGCTGTTCCTCCAATTATAAACACTGCAGCTCAGTCTCTATAGTTATGAGCTGTTCCTCCAATTATAAACACTGCAGCTCAGTCTCTATAGTTATGAGCTGCTCCTCCAATTATAAACTGCAGCTCAGCCTCTATAGTTATGAGCTGCTCCTCCAATTATAAACACTGTCGCTCAGCCTCTATAGTTATGAGCTCCTCTCCCAATTATAAACACTGTCACTCAGCCTCTATAGTTATGAGCTATTCCTCCAATTATAAATCTGCAGCTCAGTCTCTATAGTTATGAGCTGCTCCTCCAAATAATAAACACTGCAGCTCAGTCTCTATAGTTATGAGCTGTTCCTCCAATTATAAACACTGCAGCTCAGCCTCTATAGTTATGAGCTGCTCCTCCAATTATATACCGCAGCTCAGCTTCAATATTTATGAGCTGTTCCACCAATTATAAACACTGCAGCTCAGCCTCTATAGTTATGAGCTGCTCCTCCAATTATAAACACTGCAGCTCAGTCTCTATAGTTATGAGCTGTTCCTCCAATTATCAACACTGCAGCTCAGCCTCTATAGTTATGAGCTGCTCCTCCAATTATATACTGCAGCTCAGCCTCTATAGTTATGAGCTGTTCCTCCAATTATACACTGCAGCTCAGCCTCTATAGTTATGAGCTGCTCCTCCAATTATAAACACTGCAGCTCAGTCTCAATAGTTATGAGCTATTCCTCCAATTATAGACACTGCAGCTCAGCCTCTATAGTTATGAGCTGTTCCTCCAATTATAAACACTGCGCTCAGCCTCTATAGTTATGAGCTGCTCCTCCAATTATAAACACTGCAGCTCAGTCTCAATAGTTATGAGCTGCTCCTCCAATTATAAACACTGCAGCTCAGTCTCTATAGTTATGAGCTATTCCTCCAATTATAGACACTGCAGCTCAGCCTCTATAGTTATGAGCTGCTCCTCCAATTATAGACACTGCAGCTCAGTCTCTATAGTTATGAGCTGTTCCTCCAATTATAGACACTGCAGCTCAGCCTCTATAGTTATGAGCTGCTCCTCCAATTATAGACACTGCAGCTCAGCCTCTATAGTTATGAGCTGCTCCTCCAATTATAGACACTGCAGCTCAGTCTCTATAGTTATGAGCTGTTCCTCCAATTATCAACACTGCAGCTCAGCCTCTATAGTTATGAGCTGCTCCTCCAATTATATACTGCAGCTCAGCCTCTATAGTTATGAGCTGTTCCTCCAATTATACACTGCAGCTCAGCCTCTATAGTTATGAGCTGCTCCTCCAATTATAAACACTGCAGCTCAGTCTCAATAGTTATGAGCTATTCCTCCAATTATAGACACTGCAGCTCAGCCTCTATAGTTATGAGCTGTTCCTCCAATTATAAACACTGCAGCTCAGTCTCTATAGTTATGAGCTGCTCCTCCAATTATAAACACTGCAGCTCAGCCTCTATAGTTATGAGTTGCTCCTCCAATTATCAACACTGCAGCTCAGCCTCTATAGTTATGAGCTGCTCCTCCAATTATAAACACTGCAGCTCAGCCTCTATAGTTATGAGCTGCTCCTCCAATTATATACTGTAGCTCAGCTTCAATATTTATGAGCTGCCCCTCCAATTATAAGCACTGCAGCTCAGTCTCTATAGTTATGAGCTATTCCTCCAATTATAAACACTGCAGCTCAGCCTCTATAGTTATGAGCTATTCCTCCAATTATAAACACTGCAGCTCAGTCTCTATAGTTATGAGCTGTTCCTCCAATTATAAACACTGCAGCTCAGCCTCTATAGTTATGAGCTATTCCTCCAATTATAAACACTGCAGCTCAGTCTCTATAGTTATGAGCTATTCCTCCAATTATAAACACTGCAGCTCAGCCTCTATAGTTATGAGCTGCTCCTCCAATTATAAACACTGCAGCTCAGCCTCAATAGTTATGAGCTGTTCCTCCAATTATAAACACTGCAGCTCAGCTTCAATATTTATGAGCTGTTCCTCCAATTATAAACACTGCAGCTCAGCCTCTATAGTTATGAGCTGCTCCTCCAATTATAAACACTGCAGCTCAACCTCTATAGTTATGAGCTGTTCCTCCAATTATAAACACTGCAGCTCAGCCTCAATAGTTATGAGCTGTTCCTACAATTATCGACACTGTAGCTCAGCCTCAATAGTTATGAGATGTTCCTCCAATTATAAACACTGCAGCTCAGCCTCTATAGTTATGAGCTATTCCTCCAATTATAAACACTGCAGCTCAGCCTCTCTAGTTATGAGCTGCTCCTCCAATTATAAACACTGTAGCTCAGCCTCTATAGTTATGAGCTGTTCCTCCAATTATAAACACTGCAGCTCAGCCTCTATAGTTATGAGCTGTTCCTCCAATTATATACTGCAGCTCAGCCTCTATAGTTATGAGCTCCTCCAATTATAAACACTGCAGCTCAGTCTCTATAGTTATGAGCTCCTCCAATTATAAACACTGCAGCTCAGTCTCTATAGTTATGAGCTGTTCCTCCAATTATAAACACTGCAGCTCAGCCTCTATAGTTATGAGCTGTTCCTCCAATTATAAACACTGCAGCTCAGCCTCAATAGTTATGAGCTGTTCCTCCAATTATATACACTGCAGCTCAGCCTCTATAGTTATGAGCTATTCCTCCAATTATAAACACTGCAGCTCAGCCTCAATAGTTATGAGCTATTCCTCCAATTATAAACACTGCAGCTCAGCCTCTATAGTTATGAGCTATTCCTCCAATTATAAACACTGCAGCTCAGCCTCTATAGTTATGAGCTATTCCTCCAATTATAAACACTGCAGCTCAGCCTCTATAGTTATGAGCTATTCCTCCAATTATAAACACTGTAGCTCATCCTCTATAGTTATGAGCTGCTCCTACAATTATAAACACTGCAGCTCAGCCTCTATAGTTATGAGCTCCTCCTCCAATTATAAACACTGCAGCTCAGTCTCTATAGTTATGAGCTGTTCCTCCAATTATAAACACTGCAGCTCAGCCTCTATAGTTATGAGCTGTTCCTCCAATTATAAACACTGCAGCTCAGCCTCTATAGTTATGAGCTGCTCCTCCAATTATATACCGCAGCTCAGCTTCAATATTTATGAGCTGTTCCTCCAATTATAGACACTGCAGCTCAGCCTCTATAGTTATGAGTTGCTCCTCCAATTATAAACACTGCAGCTCAGCCTCTATAGTTATGAGTTGCTCCTCCAATTATATACACTGCAGCTCAGTCTCTATAGTTATGAGCTGCTCCTCCAATTATCGACACTGCAGCTCAGCCTCTATAGTTATGAGCTCCTCCAATTATAAACACTGCAGCTCAGCTTCAATATTTATGAGCTGTTCCTCTAATTATAAACACTGCAGCTCAGCCTCTATAGTTATGAGCTGCTCCTCCAATTTTAAACACTGCAGCTCAGTCTCTATAGTTATGAGCTGATCTTCCAATTATAAACACTGCAGCTCAGTCTCAATAGTTATGAGCTATTCCTCCAATTATAAACACTGCAGCTCAGTCTCTATAGTTATGAGCTATTCCTCCAATTATAAACACTGCGCTCAGCCTCTATAGTTATGAGCTATTCCTCCAATTATAAACACTGCAGCTCAGCCTCTATAGTTATGAGCTCCTCCTTCAATTATAAACACTGTCGCTCAGTCTCTATAGTTATGAGCTCCTCGTCCAATTATAAACACTGCAGCTCAGCCTCTATAGTTATGAGCTGTACCTCCAATTATAAACACTGCAGCTCAGCCTCTATAGTTATATGAGCTATTCCTCCAATTATAAACACTGCAGCTCAGTCTCTATAGTTATGAGCTATTCCTCCAATTATAAACACTGCGCTCAGCCTCTATAGTTATGAGCTATTCCTCCAATTATAAACACTGCAGCTCAGCCTCTATAGTTATGAGCTGCTCCTCCAATTATAAACACTGCAGTGGTAATAAGAACCATCCCTCCAATGTGAACCCCTCCAACACTAACCTTCAAATTTGTACCTACATGTATACTGTACTAATCCTTGTAGCTATTACCTCATTATGTATGCTTTTTTTAAATACGCAGTTCAATGTGATCGTTTACAATCCTATTGGACGTGTGATGTCACATGACGTGCAAGTGCCTTTGACCAATAGCCATGTCATTGTCTTCAATGACCAGGGGAAGATTGTACCCGCACAGGTTAGATCCTAGTTGTTGTTGTTGTTGTTGCTGCTGTTGCTGTTGTTGTTGTTGCTGTTGTTGTTGTTGTTGTTGCTGTTGTTGTTGCTGCTGCTTGTCTTGCTCATGTCTATATGACTAAGTAATAATGACATGTACATGTAATACACATAGCAGCGATTTAAAGGAGCTATGGCATGAGTTTCTAGTATACTACAGGAAGTGTCTAGTATACTACAGGAAGTGCCGTAATGAGATATATAAAGTAATAATCCCACAACTCTAGACCCAATTAGTATGATGCAAACCAAGATTACTGGTGGGATAGAGTGCAGCTCTCTGTTGGTGCAGAGATGGAAGCTTATGGTGACCAAGCAGCAGCTGCAAGTCACCAATCTTGCTGCAAGTCTAGGGAGGAGCCAAGCAGGAGACCCTGCCATCACCAATCCTTTATCGATCAATTTTACACAGACAGTGTGTGATACATGTAGCTCCTTTAAAAACAACCCCCCACACATACATCACACCACACATATACCCAACACACACACACACACATACCCAACACATACACACATCACACCACACACATACCCAACACATACACACATCACACCACACATATATCACACCACACACACACCCAACACATACACACATCACACCACACACATACCCAACACATACACACATCACACCACACATATACATGTATCACACCACACACACACCCAACACACACACATCACACCACACACATACCCAACACACACACACACACACATATCACACATATATCACACCACACACACATACCCAACACATACACACACACACACATCACACACCCAACACATGCTCACACCACACCACACAACCCAACAGACACATATCACACCACACACACTACACCACAAATACACAACATACACACACACACACACACAATGACATCACACACATTCACCACATATACACACACATCACACCACACGCACATCACACCACATACACACACATCACACCAAACATACACATGCACACACACACAACACCACACACATCACACCACACCACATGCACACATCACACAACACACCACACAGGGGAAGTTATATTTGTTGGGACTCTTCTTTGCAAATATGTACCTTGGCAATTCAGAGTCTTGAGAGAGTCATGAAATGAGTTATGATGGATTCCTTATAGAGTAGATTCTTACCTTATTCTCTATGTATGTAGGCAGCACAGAGTGCACTGGCTGTACAGCTACAGATCTCTTTAGACTGGGATTAGTACTTCTTGAGAGTTAGGATGATTCAGTTAATAAACGATACTGAAGTATGTAAATATTGGACGTTCTCACAAAGTACAGTATCACATACAATTGTGATACTGTGATTCTTTCTCTGAATAATAATAATAATAATAATAATATAATAATTAAAAAATTATACAATAATAATAATAATAACAACACAATAACAACAACGATAATAATAATATTCTCTGTCTGTAAAGTATAAACTCTTTGTAGTAAATTGTACCCATTAAACCTGGACTTAATTTGTATACACACAACCATCTTATTTATATCATTGTAGGGATATTGTTTTCAAACTGTTTGTATTATTATAATGTAATTACATATACGATAAGTTGCAGTATAAGAACCCGCCCTGTTGATGTAGCAAGCAAAAGCTACACAGTTAGATATAGACTAGATTTGTTGACCATCAACCATGACCATCTCCTCCATGACCCTCACCTCTCTCCTCCATGACCCTCACCTCCATGACCATCTCCTCCATGACCCTCTACCCTCACCTCCATGACCCTCTCCTCCATGACCCTCTCCTCCATGACCCTCTCCTCCATGACCCTCTCCTCCATGACCCTCTCCTCCATGACCCTCTCCTCCATGACCCTCTCCTCCATGACCCTCTCCTTATGACCCTCTCCTCCATGGCCCTCTCCTCCATGACCATCTCCTCCATGACCCTCACCTCCATGACTCTCTCATGACCCTCTCCTCCATGACCCTCTTCTCCATGACCCTCTCCTCCATGACCCTCACCTCCATGGCCCTCTTCTCCATGACCCTCTACCCTCTCCTCCATGACCCTCTTCTCCATGACCCTCTCCTCCATGACCCTCTCTTCCATGACCCTCTCCTCCATGACCCTCTCCTCCATGACCCTCTCCTCCATGACCCTCACCTCCATGACCCTCTCTTCCATGGCCCTCTCCTCCATGACCCTCTCCTCCATGACCCTCTCCTCCATGACCCTCTCCTCCATGACCCTCTTCTCCATGACCCTCTCCTCCATGACCCTCTCCTCCATGACCCTCTCCTCCATGGCCCTCTCCTCCATGACCCTCACCTCCATGACCCTCTCTTCCATGGCCCTCTCCTCCATGACCCTCTCCTCCATGGCCCTCTCCTCCATTACCATCTCCTCCATGACCCTCTCCTCCATTACCATCTCCTCCATGGCCCTCTCCTCCATGACCCTCTCCTCCATGACCCTCTCCTCCATGACCCTCTCCTCCATGAATCTCTTCTCCATGACCCTCACCTCCATGACCCTCTTCTCCATGATCCTCTCCTCCATGACCCTCTCCTCCATGACCATCTCCTCCTGCTCAAAAGCAAAGTTTCTTCCATTGGTGGTGAATAGACAAATTTCACTCTCCAGGCTCAGCTCTGCAACTGTTCAACCATTACCATCCTAGCCTAGTATGTATACATGGTGATCCTTACCTATATGAGATTGACCTGCACATGGGAATTTGTTGATTGTTGATTGAGTGGCTGCTCGCTACAAGGCGGCCATTTTCTTGCTGACTGATGCTATGAATGTCTGATTACAGTATGTGCTGACATTTTTTTACAGTATTTTCTTACTTTTTGCTGCAATCATTTCGTCAGGTTTCTGAAGTGTCGGCGACTGTGGCAAGGGTGCGGGGAAAGAGAGGCTGTGCACCCTATGAACTCCAATTCAGTGTGAGTAATTTGTGAGTCTCTAATAATAGAATATGTCAAATATTTAAATTTGGTGGGTGGGCCCGCGACGCTGCCCCCTGCACATTGGTGTACAATGTTTAGTAATTAGGTGAGAACCCCTGTGATCAGCTGAAATTGACTATGTAGTAGTCTCTCTCCAGGGTTGTATACAGAAATTTTGCCAAGGGGGGGCGAACTTGAGATATGGAAAAATAAGGGGGGGCGAGAATGATACAATGATGGTGTATGTAATGTATAAGGGTGGTGTCTAATTTCAAGGGGGGGGGGGGCGAGAATGATACAAGGGGGGGGCGAATGCCCCCCCCCGCCCCCCCCTAAATACACCCCTGCTCTCCCCTCCCTCCTCTTTCTCCTCTCTGCGCTCATGAATCCATGCAGCTTCCTGCTCATGGAAGTCATGGAGGCCTCTTATATCGGCATAACTTCTCCCATTCCATTGTCCTTCCCCTCCCCCTCCCCAATATTGCGAAGTTACCTCTTCTATCGGAAATTTCCTTCCTGTTGTCCTGTTTGTTGTCTTCTCTGCCTCTTCCAGCACTTTCAAATTTCAGTGTCGCAGAATGACTCCTTCCCTTTGCTTGCACTATATTACCATTGCCCATTAATATCAATGCACTGTATTCACTTGCTAGTCTTATGTAGCCAGACCCTTTACCGATCTGTGCAGCAGGCCATGTTGGAGTGGCAATATACTACCTTACTACTTTAGTTATTTATCTGCGCATGTGTGAGATGAGCGTGTGTGAGATGAGCATGTGTGAGATGAGCATGTGTGAGATGAGTGTGTGTGAGATGAGCGTGTATGAGATGAGCATGTGTGAGATGAGCGTGTGTGAGATGAGCATGTGTGAGATGTGCATGTGTGAGATGAGCGTGTGTGAGATGAGTATGTGTGAGATGAGCGTGTGTGAGATGGTGTGAGACGAGCGTGTGTGAGATGAGCATGTGTGAGATGAGCGTGTGTGAGATGAGCATATGTGAGATGAGCGTGCGTGAGATGAGCATGTGTGAGATGTGCATGTGTGTGATGTGCATGTGTGAGATGAGCGTGTGTGAGATGAGCGTGTGTGAGATGAGCGTGTGTGAGATGAGCGTGTGTGAGATGTGCATGTGTGAGATGAGCGTGTGTGAGATGAGCATGTGTAAGATGAGCATGTGTGAGATGAGTGTGTGTGAGATATGTTGTGTGTGAGATGAGCGTGTGTGAGATGAGCGTGTGTGAGATGAGCGTGTGTGAGATGAGCATGTGTGAGATGAGTGTGTGTGAGATGAGCATGTGTGAGATGAGCATGTGTGAGATGAGTGTGTGTGAGATGAGTGTGTGTGAGATGAGTGTGTGTGAGATGAGTGTGTGTGAGATGAGCGTGTGTGAGATGAGCGTGTGTGAGATGTGTGTGTGTGAGATAAGCGTGTGTGAGATGAGCGTGTGTGAGATGAGTGTGTGTGAGGTGAGTGTGTGTGAGATGAGCATGTGTGAGATGAGCGTGTGTGAGATGAGAATGTGTGAGATGAGCGTGTGTGAGATGAGTGTGTGTGAGATGAGCATGTGTGAGATGAGCATGTGTGAGATGAGCGTGTGTGAGATGAGCGTGTGTGAGATGAGCGTGTGTGAGATGAGTGTGTGTGAGATGAGCGTGTGTGAGATGAGCGTGTGTGAGATGAGTGTGTGTGAGGTGAGTGTGTGTGAGATGAGCATGTGTGAGATGAGCGTGTGTGAGATGAGTGTGTGTGAGATGAGAATGTGTGAGATGAGCATGTGTGAGATGAGCGTGTGTGAGATGAGTGTGTGTGAGATGAGCATGTGTGAGATGAGCATGTGTGAGATGAGCGTGTGTGAGATGAGCATGTGTGAGATGAGCGTGTGTGAGATGAGTGTGTGTGAGATGAGCATGTGTGAGATGAGCGTGTGTGAGATGAGCGTGTGTTAGATGAGCGTGTGTGAGATAGCGTGTGTGAGATATGTTGTGAATACAAGTCGAGGGAGCACACTGTACATATCTTTCAGATCTTGTAATGCGGCGAACACTATTCGAGATTGATATTGCTGGAGGGCAAATACATATCATCCAGGGAAAATGTGGTACAGTGCTAATCTGAATGGACCTGTATCTAGGGGCGTTTGGATTGGTGATTGAATTTGTCTACAAACCTATTTGGTAGAACCATGCTAGCCTATGTAGTATACTAATAAGCTGGCCTAGTATACTAATGAGCTAGCCTTAGTATAGTAATGAGCTAGCCTAGTATACTAATGAGCTAGTCTAGTATACTAATGAGCTGGCCTAGTATAGTAATGAGCTAGCCTAGTATATTAATGAGCTAGCCTATGTAGTATATTAATGAGCTAGCCTATGTAGTATAGTAATGAGCTAGCCTAGTATACTAATGAGCTAGTCTAGTATACTAATGAGCTGGCCTAGTATAGTAATGAGCTAGCCTAGTATACTAATGAGCTAGCCTAGTATACTAATGAGCTAGCCTAGTATACTAATGAGCTAGCCTTAGTATAGTAATGAGCTAGCCTAGTATACTAATGAGCTAGTCTAGTATACTAATGAGCTGGCCTAGTATAGTAATGAGCTAGCCTAGTATATTAATGAGCTAGCCTATGTAGTATATTAATGAGCTAGCCTATGTAGTATAGTAATGAGCTAGCCTAGTATATTAATGAGCTAGCCTATGTAGTATAGTAATGAGCTAGCCTAGTATAGTAATGAGCTATAGCCTAGTATACTAATAAGCTGGCCTAGTATACTAATGAGCTAGCCTTAGTATACTAATGAGCTGGCCTAGTATAGTAATGAGCTAGCCTAGTATACTAATGAGCTAGCCTAGTATATTAATGAGCTAGCCTAGTATACTAATGAGCTGGCCTAGTATAGTAATGAGCTAGCCTAGTATACTAATGAGCTAGTCTAGTATACTAATGAGCTAGTCTAGTATAGTAATGAGCTAGCCTAGTATACTAATGAGCTAGTCTAGTATACTAATGAGCTAGTCTAGTATAGTAATGAGCTAGTCTAGTATACTAATGAGCTAGCCTAGTATAGTAATGAGCTAGCCTAGTATACTAATGAGCTAGCCTAGTATACTAATGAGCTAGCCTAGTATACTAATGAGCTGGCCTAGTATAGTAATGAGCTAGCCTAGTATACTAATGAGCTAGCCTAGTATACTAATGAGCTAGCCTAGTATAGTAATGAGCTAGCCTAGTATACTAATGAGCTGGCCTAGTATACTAATGAGCTAGCCTAGTATACTAATGAGCTAGCCTAGTATACTAATGAGCTAGTCTAGTATACTAATGAGCTAGTCTAGTATACTAATGAGCTAGCCTAGTATAGTAATGAGCTAGCCTAGTATACTAATGAGCTAGCCTAGTATACTAATGAGCTAGTCTAGTATACTAATGAGCTAGCCTAGTATAGTAATGAGCTAGCCTAGTATACTAATGAGCTAGCCTAGTATACTAATGAGCTAGCCTAGTATACTAATGAGCTAGTCTAGTATAGTAATGAGCTGGCCTAGTATACTAATGAGCTAGCCTAGTATACTAATACGCTAGCCTAGTATACTAATGAGCTGGCCTAGTATACTAATGAGCTGGCCTAGTATAGTAATGAGCTAGCCTAGTATACTAATGAGCTAGCCTAGTATACTAATGAGCTCCTAGTATAGTAATGAGCTAGCCTAGTATACTAATGAGCTGGCCTAGTATACTAATGAGCTGGCCTAGTATAGTAATGAGCTGGCCTAGTATAGTAATGAGCTAGCCTAGTATACTAATGAGCTAGCCTAGTATACTAATGAGCTAGCCTAGTATACTAATGAGCTGGCCTAGTATAGTAATGAGCTGGCCTAGTATACTAATGAGCTAGCCTAGTATACTAATACGCTAGCCTAGTATAGTAATGAGCTGGCCTAGTATATTAATGAGCTAGCCTAGTATACTAATGAGCTAGCCTAGTATACTAATGAGCTAGCCTAGTATACTAATACGCTAGCCTAGTATAGTAATGAGCTGGCCTAGTATACTAATGAGCTGGCCTAGTATAGTAATGAGCTAGCCTAGTATACTAATGAGCTAGTCTAGTATACTAATACGCTAGCCTAGTATAGTAATGAGCTGGCCTAGTATACTAATGAGCTAGCCTAGTATACTAATGAGCTAGCCTAGTATACTAATGAGCTGGCCTAGTATACTAATACGCTAGCCTAGTATAGTAATGAGCTGGCCTAGTATACTAATGAGCTAGCCTAGTATACTAATACGCTAGCCTAGTATAGTAATGAGCTAGCCTAGTATACTAATACGCTAGCCTAGTATAGTAATGAGCTAGCCTAGTATACTAATGAGCTAGCCTAGTATACTAATGAGCTAGCCTAGTATACTAATGAGCTAGCCTAG
Organism: Cladorhizidae sp. MBARI D1340-BT2; assembly: GCA_028752905.1. Lineage (NCBI taxonomy): Eukaryota > Metazoa > Porifera > Demospongiae > Poecilosclerida > Cladorhizidae > Cladorhizidae sp. MBARI D1340-BT2. Next base: position 15,772,383 of record JAQNBH010000002.1, read on the forward strand.
TATATTAATGAGATGGCCTAGTATAGTAATGAGCTAGCCTAGTATACTAATGAGCTAGCCTAGTATATTAATGAGCTAGCCTAGTATACTAATGAGCTAGCCTAGTATACTAATGAGCTAGCCTAGTATATTAATGAGCTGGCCTAGTATATTAATGAGCTAGCCTAGTATAGTAATGAGCTAGCCTAGTATAGTAATGAGCTAGCCTAGTATAGTAATGAGCTAGCCTAGTATATTAATGAGCTAGCCTAGTATAGTAATGAGCTAGCCTAGTATATTAATGAGCTAGCCTAGTATACTAATGAGCTAGCCTAGTATAGTAATGAGCTAGCCTAGTATACTAATGAGCTAGACTAGTATACTAATGAGCTAGCCATGAGCTAGCCTAGTATACTAATGAGCTAGCCTAGTATATTAATGAGCTAGTCTAGTATACTAATGAGCTAGACTAGTATAGTAATGGGCTAGCCTAGTATACTAATAAGCTAGCCTAGTATACTAATGAGCTAGCCTAGTATACTAATGAGCTAGTCTAGTATATTAATGAGCTGGCCTAGTATATTAATGAGCTAGTCTAGTATACTAATGAGCTAGCCTAGTATACTAATGAGCTAGCCTAGTATATTAATGAGCTAGTCTAGTATACTAATGAGCTAGCCTAGTATACTAATGAGCTAGCCTAGTATACTAATGAGCTAGTCTAGTATAGTAATGAGCTGGCCTAGTATACTAATGAGCTAGCCTTAGTATAGTAATGAGCTAGCCTAGTATAGTAATGAGCTAGCCTAGTATACTAATGAGCTAGCCTAGTATACTAATGAGCTAGCCTAGTATACTAATGAGCTGGCCTAGTATAGTAATGAGCTAGCCTAGTATACTAATGAGCTAGCCTAGTATACTAATGAGCTAGCCTAGTATAGTAATGAGCTAGCCTAGTATACTAATGAGCTGGCCTAGTATACTAATGAGCTAGCCTAGTATACTAATGAGCTAGCCTAGTATACTAATGAGCTAGTCTAGTATACTAATGAGCTAGTCTAGTATACTAATGAGCTAGCCTAGTATAGTAATGAGCTAGCCTAGTATACTAATGAGCTAGCCTAGTATACTAATGAGCTAGTCTAGTATACTAATGAGCTAGCCTAGTATAGTAATGAGCTAGCCTAGTATACTAATGAGCTAGCCTAGTATACTAATGAGCTAGCCTAGTATACTAATGAGCTAGTCTAGTATAGTAATGAGCTGGCCTAGTATACTAATGAGCTAGCCTAGTATACTAATACGCTAGCCTAGTATAGTAATGAGCTGGCCTAGTATACTAATGAGCTGGCCTAGTATAGTAATGAGCTAGCCTAGTATACTAATGAGCTAGCCTAGTATACTAATGAGCTCCTAGTATAGTAATGAGCTAGCCTAGTATACTAATGAGCTGGCCTAGTATACTAATGAGCTGGCCTAGTATAGTAATGAGCTGGCCTAGTATAGTAATGAGCTAGCCTAGTATACTAATGAGCTAGCCTAGTATACTAATGAGCTAGCCTAGTATACTAATGAGCTGGCCTAGTATAGTAATGAGCTGGCCTAGTATACTAATGAGCTAGCCTAGTATACTAATACGCTAGCCTAGTATAGTAATGAGCTGGCCTAGTATATTAATGAGCTAGCCTAGTATACTAATGAGCTAGCCTAGTATACTAATGAGCTAGCCTAGTATACTAATACGCTAGCCTAGTATAGTAATGAGCTGGCCTAGTATACTAATGAGCTGGCCTAGTATAGTAATGAGCTAGCCTAGTATACTAATGAGCTAGTCTAGTATACTAATACGCTAGCCTAGTATAGTAATGAGCTGGCCTAGTATACTAATGAGCTAGCCTAGTATACTAATGAGCTAGCCTAGTATACTAATGAGCTGGCCTAGTATACTAATACGCTAGCCTAGTATAGTAATGAGCTGGCCTAGTATACTAATGAGCTAGCCTAGTATACTAATACGCTAGCCTAGTATAGTAATGAGCTAGCCTAGTATACTAATACGCTAGCCTAGTATAGTAATGAGCTAGCCTAGTATACTAATGAGCTAGCCTAGTATACTAATGAGCTAGCCTAGTATACTAATGAGCTAGCCTAGTATATTAATGAGATGGCCTAGTATAGTAATGAGCTAGCCTAGTATACTAATGAGCTAGCCTAGTATATTAATGAGCTAGCCTAGTATACTAATGAGCTAGCCTAGTATACTAATGAGCTAGCCTAGTATATTAATGAGCTGGCCTAGTATATTAATGAGCTAGCCTAGTATACTAATACGCTAGCCTAGTATACTAATGAGCTAGCCTAGTATACTAATGAGCTAGCCTAGTATAGTAATGAGCTAGCCTAGTATAGTAATGAGCTAGCCTAGTATATTAATGAGCTAGCCTAGTATAGTAATGAGCTAGCCTAGTATATTAATGAGCTAGCCTAGTATACTAATGAGCTAGCCTAGTATAGTAATGAGCTAGCCTAGTATACTAATGAGCTAGACTAGTATACTAATGAGCTAGCCATGAGCTAGCCTAGTATACTAATGAGCTAGCCTAGTATATTAATGAGCTAGTCTAGTATACTAATGAGCTAGACTAGTATAGTAATGGGCTAGCCTAGTATACTAATAAGCTAGCCTAGTATACTAATGAGCTAGCCTAGTATACTAATGAGCTAGTCTAGTATATTAATGAGCTGGCCTAGTATATTAATGAGCTAGTCTAGTATACTAATGAGCTAGCCTAGTATATTAATGAGCTAGTCTAGTATACTAATGAGCTGGCCTAGTATAGTAATGAGCTAGCCTAGTATACTAATGAGCTAGCCTAGTATATTAATGAGCTAGTCTAGTATACTAATGAGCTGGCCTAGTATAGTAATGAGCTAGCCTAGTATACTAATGAGCTAGCCTAGTATACTAATGAGCTAGCCTAGTATAGTAATGAGCTAGCCTAGTATACTAATGAGCTAGCCTAGTATACTAATGAGCTAGCCTAGTATACTAATGAGCTAGCCTAGTATAGTAATGAGCTAGCCTAGTATACTAATGAGCTAGCCTAGTATACTAATGAGCTAGCCTAGTATACTAATGAGCTAGCCTAGTATACTAATGAGCTGGCCTAGTATACTAATGAGCTGGCCTAGTATACTAATGAGCTAGCCTAGTATAGTAATGAGCTAGCCTAGTATACTAATGAGCTGGCCTAGTATACTAATGAGCTAGCCTAGTATAGTAATGAGCTAGCCTAGTATACTAATGAGCTAGCCTAGTATACTAATGAGCTAGCCTAGTATACTAATGAGCTAGCCTAGTATAGTAATGAGCTAGCCTAGTATACTAGTGAGCTAGACTAGTATAGTAATGAGCTGGCCTAGTATACTAATGAGCTAGCCTAGTATACTAATGAGCTAGCCTAGTATACTAATGAGCTCCTAGTATAGTAATGAGCTAGCCTAGTATACTAATGAGCTGGCCTAGTATACTAATGAGCTGGCCTAGTATAGTAATGAGCTGGCCTAGTATAGTAATGAGCTAGCCTAGTATACTAATGAGCTAGCCTAGTATACTAATGAGCTAGCCTAGTATACTAATGAGCTGGCCTAGTATAGTAATGAGCTGGCCTAGTATACTAATGAGCTAGCCTAGTATACTAATACGCTAGCCTAGTATAGTAATGAGCTGGCCTAGTATACTAATGAGCTGGCCTAGTATAGTAATGAGCTAGCCTAGTAAACTAATGAGCTAGCCTAGTATACTAATGAGCTCCTAGTATACTAATGAGCTAGCCTAGTATACTAGTGAGCTAGTCTAGTATACTAATGAGCTAGCCTAGTATACTAATGAGCTAGCCTAGTATACTAATGAGCTAGACTAGTATACTAATGAGCTAGCCTAGTATACTAATGAGCTAGCCTAGTATACTAATGAGCTAGCCTAGTATACTAATGAGCTAGCCTAGTATACTAATGAGCTAGCCTAGTATACTAATGAGCTAGCCTAGTATACTAATGAGCTGGCCTAGTATAGTAATGAGCTGGCCTAGTATAGTAATGAGCTAGCCTAGTATACTAATGAGCTAGCCTAGTATACTAATGAGCTAGCCTAGTATAGTAATGAGCTAGCCTAGTATACTAATGAGCTAGCCTAGTATAGTAATGAGCTAGTCTAGTATACTAATGAGCTAGTCTAGTATACTAATGAGCTAGCCTAGTATACTAATGAGCTAGTCTAGTATAGTAATGAGCTAGTCTAGTATACTAATGAGCTAGCCTAGTATACTAATGAGCTGGCCTAGTATAGTAATGAGCTAGCCTAGTATACTAATGAGCTAGCCTAGTATACTAATGAGCTGGCCTAGTATAGTAATGAGCTGGCCTAGTATAGTAATGAGCTAGCCTAGTATACTAATGAGCTAGCCTAGTATACTAATGAGCTAGCCTAGTATAGTAATGAGCTAGCCTAGTATACTAATGAGCTAGCCTAGTATAGTAATGAGCTAGTCTAGTATACTAATGAGCTAGTCTAGTATACTAATGAGCTAGCCTAGTATACTAATGAGCTAGTCTAGTATAGTAATGAGCTAGTCTAGTATACTAATGAGCTAGCCTAGTATACTAATGAGCTAGCCTAGTATACTAATGAGCTGGCCTAGTATACTAATGAGCTAGCCTAGTATAGTAATGAGCTAGCCTAGTATACTAATGAGCTAGCCTAGTATATTAATGAGCTAGCCTAGTATACTAATGAGCTAGCCTAGTATAGTAATGAGCTAGCCTAGTATACTAATGAGCTAGCCTAGTATATTAATGAGCTAGCCTAGTATACTAATGAGCTAGCCTAGTATACTAATGAGCTAGCCTAGTATACTAATGAGCTAGTCTAGTATAGTAATGAGCTAGCCTAGTATAGTAATGAGCTAGCCTAGTATACTAATGAGCTAGCCTAGTATATTAATGAGCTAGCCTAGTATACTAATGAGCTAGCCTAGTATACTAATGAGCTAGCCTAGTATACTAATGAGCTAGTCTAGTATAGTAATGAGCTAGCCTAGTATACTAATGAGCTAGCCTAGTATACTAATGAGCTAGCCTAGTATACTAATGAGCTAGTCTAGTATAGTAATGAGCTAGCCTAGTATACTAATGAGCTAGCCTAGTATAGTAATGAGCTAGCCTAGTATACTAATGAGCTAGCCTAGTATACTAATGAGCTAGCCTAGTATACTAATGAGCTAGCCTAGTATACTAATGAGCTAGCCTAGTATACTAATGAGCTAGCCTAGTATATTAATGAGCTAGCCTAGTATAGTAATGAGCAAGCCTTGTATACTAATGAGCTAGCCTAGTATACTAATGAGCTAGCCTAGTATACTAATGAGCTGGCCTAGTATACTAATGAGCTAGCCTAGTATATTAATGAGCTAGCCTAGTATATTAATGAGCTAGTCTAGTATAGTAATGAGCTGGCCTAGTATAGTAATGAGCTAGCCTAGTATACTAATGAGCTAGCCTAGTATACTAATGAGCTAGCCTAGTATACTAATGAGCTAGCCTAGTATACTAATGAGCTAGTCTAGTATATTAATGAGCTAGCCTAGTATACTAATGAGCTAGCCTAGTATACTAATGAGCTAGCCTAGTATACTAATGAGCTAGCCTAGTATACTAATGAGCTGGCCTAGTATACTAATGAGCTAGCCTAGTATACTAATGAGCTAGCCTAGTATACTAATGAGCTAGCCTAGTATACTAATGAGCTAGCCTAGTATAGTAATGAGCTGGCCTAGTATAGTAATGAGCTAGCCTAGTATACTAATGAGCTAGACTAGTATACTAATGAGCTAGACTAGTATACTAATGAGCTAGCCTAGTATAGTAATGAGCTGGCCTAGTATAGTAATGAGCTAGCCTAGTATAGTAATGAGCTAGCCTAGTATAGTAATGAGCTAGCCTAGTATACTAATGAGCTAGCCTAGTATACTAATGAGCTAGCCTAGTATACTAATGAGCTAGCATAGTATAGTAATTAGCTAGCCTAGTATACTAATGAGCTAGCCTAGTATACTAATGAGCTAGCCTAGTATAGTAATGAGCTAGCATAGTATAGTAATTAGCTAGCCTAGTATACTAATGAGCTAGCCTAGTATACTAATGAGCTAGCCTAGTATACTAATGAGCTAGCCTAGTATACTAATGAGCTAGACTAGTATAGTAATGAGCTAGCCTAGTATATTAATGAGCTAGCCTAGTATACTAATGAGCTAGCCTAGTATACTAATAAGCTAGCCTAGTATACTAATGAGTTAGCCTAGTATAGTAATGAGCTAGCCTAGTATACTAATGAGCTAGCCTAGTATACTAATGAGCTAGACTAGTATAGTAATGAGCTAGCCTAGTATACTAATGAGCTAGTCTAGTATAGTAATGAGCTAGCCTAGTATACTAATGAGCTAGTCTAGTATACTAATGAGCTAGACTAGTATAGTAATGAGCTAGCCTAGTATACTAATGAGCTAGCCTAGTATACTAATGAGCTAGCCTAGTATACTAATGAGCTAGTCTAGTATATTAATGAGCTAGCCTAGTATAGTAATGAGCTCGCCTAGTATACTAATGAGCTAGCCTAGTATACTAATGAGCTAGCCTAGTATAGTAATGAGCTAGCCTAGTATACTAATGAGCTGGCCTAGTATACTAGTGAGCTAGCCTAGTATAGTAATGAGCTAGCCTAGTATACTAATGAGCTAGCCTAGTATACTAATGAGCTAGACTAGTATACTAATGAGCTAGCCTAGTATACTAATGAGCTAGTCTAGTATAGTAATGAGCTAGCCTAGTATACTAATGAGCTAGTCTAGTATACTAATGAGCTAGACTAGTATAGTAATGAGCTAGCCTAGTATACTAATGAGCTAGTCTAGTATAGTAATGAGCTAGCCTAGTATACTAATGAGCTAGCCTAGTATACTAATGAGCTAGCCTAGTATACTAATGAGCTAGTCTAGTATACTAATGAGCTAGACTAGTATAGTAATGAGCTAGCCTAGTATATTAATGAGCTAGCCTAGTATACTAATGAGCTAGCCTAGTATAGTAATGAGCTAGCCTAGTATACTAATGAGCTAGACTAGTATACTAATGAGCTAGCCTAGTATACTAATGAGCTAGTCTAGTATACTAATGAGCTAGACTAGTATAGTAATGAGCTAGCCTAGTATATTAATGAGCTAGCCTAGTATACTAATGAGCTAGCCTAGTATACTAATGAGCTAGCCTAGTATACTAATGAGCTAGCCTAGTATACTAATGAGCTAGCCTAGTATACTAATGAGCTAGTCTAGTATAGTAATGAGCTAGCCTAGTATACTAATGAGCTAGTCTAGTATACTAATGAGCTAGACTAGTATACTAATGAGCTAGCCTAGTATACTAATGAGCTAGTCTAGTATAGTAATGAGCTAGCCTAGTATACTAATGAGCTAGTCTAGTATACTAATGAGCTAGACTAGTATACTAATGAGCTAGCCTAGTATACTAATGAGCTAGTCTAGTATAGTAATGAGCTAGCCTAGTATACTAATGAGCTAGTCTAGTATACTAATGAGCTAGACTAGTATACTAATGAGCTAGTCTAGTATACTAATGAGCTAGACTAGTATAGTAATGAGCTAGTCTAGTATACTAATGAGCTAGTCTAGTATAGTAATGAGCTAGCCTAGTATACTAATGAGCTAGCCTAGTATACTAATGAGCTAGTCTAGTATACTAATGAGCTAGACTAGTATAGTAATGAGCTAGCCTAGTATATTAATGAGCTAGCCTAGTATACTAATGAACTAGCCTAGTATACTAATGAGCTAGCCTAGTATACTAATGAGCTGGCCTAGTATAGTAATGAGCTGGCCTAGTATAGTAATGAGCTAGCCTAGTATACTAATGAGCTAGCCTAGTATACTAATGAGCTAGCCTAGTATACTAATGAGCTAGCCTAGTATACTAATGAGCTAGCCTAGTATACTAATGAGCTAGCCTAGTATACTAATGAGCTAGCCTAGTATAGTAATGAGCTAGCCTAGTATACTAATGAGCTAGCCTAGTATACTAATGAGCTAGCCTAGTATACTAATGAGCTAGCCTAGTATAGTAATGAGCTAGCCTAGTATACTAATGAGCTCCTAGTATAGTAATGAACTAGCCTAGTATATTAATGAGCTAGCCTAGTATACTAATGAGCTAGCCTAGTATAGTAATGAGCTAGCCTAGTATACTAATGAGCTAGCCTAGTATACTAATGAGCTAGCCTAGTATATTAATGAGCTAGCCTAGTATACTAATGAGCTAGTCTAGTATACTAATGAGCTAGCCTAGTATAGTAATGAGCTAGTCTAGTATACTAATGAGCTAGCCTAGTATACTAATGAGCTAGCCTAGTATACTAATGAGCTAGCCTAGTATACTAATGAGCTAGCCTAGTATAGTAATGAGCTAGCCTAGTATAGTAATGAGCTAGCCTAGTATAGTAATGAGCTAGCCTAGTATATTAATGAGATAGCCTAGTATACTAATGAGCTAGCCTAGTATAGTAATGAGCTAGCCTAGTATACTAATGAGCTAGCCTAGTATACTAATGAGCTAGCCTAGTATACTAATGAGCTAGCCTAGTATAGTAATGAGCTGGCCTAGTATAGTAATGAGCTAGCCTAGTATACTAATGAGCTAGCCTAGTATAGTAATGAGCTAGTCTAGTATACTAATGAGCTAGCCTAGTATAGTAATGAGCTAGCCTAGTATACTAATGAGCTAGCCTAGTATACTAATGAGCTAGCCTAGTATACTAATGAGCTAGCCTAGTATACTAATGAGCTAGCCTAGTATAGTAATGAGCTAGTCTAGTATACTAATGAGCTAGCCTAGTATACTAATGAGCTAGTCTAGTATAGTAATGAGCTAGCCTAGTATACTAATGAGCTAGCCTAGTATACTAATGAGCTGGCCTAGTATAGTAATGAGCTAGCCTAGTATAGTAATGAGCTGGCCTAGTATAGTAATGAGCTAGTCTAGTATAGTAATGAGCTAGCCTAGTATACTAATGAGCTAGCCTAGTATACTAATGAGCTGGCCTAGTATAGTAATGAGCTAGCCTAGTATACTAATGAGCTAGCCTAGTATACTAATGAGCTAGCCTAGTATACTAATGAGCTGGCCTAGTATAGTAATGAGCTAGCCTAGTATAGTAATGAGCTGGCCTAGTATAGTAATGAGCTGGCCTAGTATAGTAATGAGCTAGCCTAGTATACTAATGAGCTAGCCTAGTATATTAATGAGCTAGCCTAGTATACTAATGAGCTAGCCTAGTTTAGTAATGGGCTAGTCTAGTATACTAATGAGCTAGTCTAGTATATTAATGAGCTAGTCTAGTATACTAATGAGCTAGTCTAGTATAGTAATGAGCTAGCCTAGTATACTAATGAGCTAGCCTAGTATATTAATGAGCTAGCCTAGTATACTAATGAGCTGGCCTAGTATAGTAATGAGCTAGCCTAGTATAGTAATGAGCTAGCCTAGTATACTAATGAGCTAGCCTAGTATACTAATGAGCTAGCCTAGTATACTAATGAGCTAGTCTAGTATACTAATGAGCTAGCCTAGTATACTAATGAGCTAGCCTAGTATACTAATGAGCTAGCCTAGTATACTAATGAGCTAGCCTAGTATACTAATGAGCTAGCCTAGTATACTAATGAGCTAGCCTAGTATACTAATGAGCTAGCCTAGTATATTAATGAGCTAGTCTAGTATATTAATGAGCTGGCCTAGTATATTAATGAGCTAGCCTAGTATACTAATAAGCTAGTCTAGTATACTAATGAGCTAGCCTAGTATACTAATGAGCTAGCCTAGTATAGTAATGAGCTGGCCTAGTATACTAATGAGCTAGCCTAGTATACTAATAAGCTAGTCTAGTATACTAATGAGCTGGCCTAGTATAGTAATGAGCTAGCCTAGTATAGTAATGAGCTGGCCTAGTATATTAATGAGCTAGCCTAGTATACTAATAAGCTAGCCTAGTATACTAATGAGCTGGCCTAGTATAGTAATGAGCTAGCCTAGTATACTAATGAGCTAGCCTAGTATATTAATGAGCTAGCCTAGTATACTAATGAGCTAGCCTAGTATAGTAATGAGCTAGCCTAGTATACTAATGAGCTAGCCTAGTATAGTAATGAGCTAGCCTAGTATACTAATGAGCTAGTCTAGTATATTAATGAGCTAGTCTAGTATACTAATGAGCTAGTCTAGTATAGTAATGAGCTAGCCTAGTATACTAATGAGCTAGCCTAGTATATTAATGAGCTAGCCTAGTATACTAATGAGCTGGCCTAGTATAGTAATGAGCTAGCCTAGTATAGTATATAGTAATGAGCTAGCCTAGTATACTAATGAGCTAGCCTAGTATACTAATGAGCTAGCCTAGTATAGTAATGAGCTAGTCTAGTATACTAATGAGCTAGCCTAGTATACTAATGAGCTAGCCTAGTATATTAATGAGCTAGTCTAGTATATTAATGAGCTGGCCTAGTATATTAATGAGCTAGCCTGGTATACTAATGAGCTAGCCTAGTATACTAATGAGCTAGTCTAGTATACTAATGAGCTAGCCTAGTATACTAATGAGCTAGCCTAGTATACTAGTGAGCTAGCCTAGTATAGTAATGAGCTAGCCTAGTATACTAATGAGCTAGCCTAGTATACTAATGAGCTAGACTAGTATAGTAATGAGCTAGCCTAGTATACTAATGAGCTAGTCTAGTATACTAATGAGCTAGACTAGTATAGTAATGAGCTAGCCTAGTATACTAATGAGCTAGCCTAGTATACTAATGAGCTAGCCTAGTATACTAATGAGCTAGTCTAGTATATTAATGAGCTAGCCTAGTATACTAATGAGCTAGCCTAGTACAGTAATGAGCTAGCCTAGTATACTAATGAGCTGGCCTAGTATACTAGTGAGCTAGCCTAGTATAGTAATGAGCTAGCCTAGTATACTAATGAGCTAGCCTAGTATACTAATGAGCTAGACTAGTATACTAATGAGCTAGCCTAGTATACTAATGAGCTAGTCTAGTATAGTAATGAGCTAGCCTAGTATACTAATGAGCTAGTCTAGTATACTAATGAGCTAGACTAGTATAGTAATGAGCTAGCCTAGTATACTAATGAGCTAGCCTAGTATACTAATGAGCTAGCCTAGTATACTAATGAGCTAGACTAGTATAGTAATGAGCTAGCCTAGTATATTAATGAGCTAGCCTAGTATACTAATGAGCTAGCCTAGTATACTAATGAGCTAGCCTAGTATACTAATGAGCTAGCCTAGTATATTAATGAGCTAGCCTAGTATAGTAATGAGCTGGCCTAGTATAGTAATGAGCTAGCCTAGTATACTAATGAGCTAGCCTAGTATACTAATGAGCTAGCCTAGTATAGTAATGAGCTAGCCTAGTATACTAATGAGCTAGCCTAGTATACTAATGAGCTAGCCTAGTATACTAATGAGCTAGCCTAGTATACTAATGAGCTATACTAATGAGCTGGCCTAGTATACTAATGAGCTGGCCTAGTATAGTAATGAGCTCCTAGTATACTAATGAGCTAGCCTAGTATACTAATGAGCTAGCCTAGTATACTAGTGAGCTAGCCTAGTATAGTAATGATCTAGCCTAGTATACTAATGAGCTAGCCTAGTATATTAATGAGCTAGCCTAGTATACTAATGAGCTAGCCTAGTATAGTAATGAGCTAGCCTAGTATACTAATGAGCTAGCCTAGTATACTAATGAGCTAGCCTAGTATATTAATGAGCTAGCCTAGTATACTAATGAGCTAGCCTAGTATAGTAATGAGCTAGTCTAGTATACTAATGAGCTAGCCTAGTATACTAATGAGCTAGCCTAGTATACTAATGAGCTAGCCTAGTATAGTAATGAGCTAGCCTAGTATATTAATGAGCTAGCCTAGTATACTAATGAGCTAGCCTAGTATAGTAATGGGCTAGTCTAGTATACTAATGAGCTAGTCTAGTATATTAATGAGCTAGTCTAGTATACTAATGAACTAGTCTAGTATAGTAATGAGCTAGCCTAGTATACTAATGAGCTAGCCTAGTATATTAATGAGCTAGCCTAGTATACTAATGAGCTGGCCTAGTATAGTAATGAGCTAGCCTAGTATATTAATGAGCTAGCCTAGTATACTAATGAGCTGGCCTAGTATACTAATGAGCTAGCCTAGTATACTAATGAGCTAGCCTAGTATAGTAATGAGCTAGACTAGTATACTAATGAGCTAGTCTAGTATAGTAATGAGCTAGCCTAGTATAGTAATGAGCTAGCCTAGTATACTAATGAGCTAGCCTAGTATACTAATGAGCTAGCCTAGTATACTAATGAGCTAGTCTAGTATACTAATGAGCTAGCCTAGTATACTAATGAGCTAGCCTAGTATACTAATGAGCTAGCCTAGTATACTAATGAGCTAGCCTAGTATACTAATGAGCTAGCCTAGTATACTAATGAGCTAGTCTAGTATATTAATGAGCTGGCCTAGTATATTAATGAGCTAGCCTAGTATACTAATAAGCTAGTCTAGTATACTAATGAGCTAGCCTAGTATACTAATGAGCTAGCCTAGTATAGTAATGAGCTGGCCTAGTATACTAATGAGCTAGCCTAGTATACTAATAAGCTAGTCTAGTATACTAATGAGCTAGCCTAGTATACTAATGAGCTAGCCTAGTATAGTAATGAGCTAGCCTAGTATAGTAATGAGCTGGCCTAGTATATTAATGAGCTAGCCTAGTATAGTAATGAGCTAGCCTAGTATAGTAATGGGCTAGTCTAGTATACTAATGAGCTAGTCTAGTATATTAATGAGCTAGTCTAGTATACTAATGAGCTAGTCTAGTATAGTAATGAGCTAGCCTAGTATACTAATGAGCTAGCCTAGTATATTAATGAGCTAGCCTAGTATACTAATGAGCTGGCCTAGTATAGTAATGAGCTAGCCTAGTATACTAATGAGCTAGCCTAGTATACTAATGAGCTAGTCTAGTATACTAATGAGCTAGCCTAGTATACTAATGAGCTAGCCTAGTATACTAGTGAGCTAGTCTAGTATACTAATGAGCTAGCCTAGTATACTAGTGAGCTAGTCTAGTATACTAATGAGCTAGCCTAGTATAGTAATGAGCTGGCCTAGTATAGTAATGAGCTAGCCTAGTATAGTAATGAGCTAGCCTAGTATAGTAATGAGCTAGCCTAGTATAGTAATGAGCTAGCCTAGTATACTAGTGAGCTAGTCTAGTATACTAATGAGCTAGCCTAGTATACTAATGAGCTAGCCTAGTATAGTAATGAACTGGCCTAGTATACTAATGAGCTAGTCTAGTATAGTAATGAGCTAGCCTAGTATACTAATGAGCTAGCCTAGTATACTAGTGAGCTAGTCTAGTATATTAATGAGCTAGCCTAGTATAGTAATGAGCTAGCCTAGTATACTAATGAGCTAGCCTAGTATACTAATGAGCTAGCCTAGTATACTAGTGAGCTAGTCTAGTATACTAATGAGCTAGCCTAGTATACTAATGAGCTAGCCTAGTATACTAATGAGCTAGCCTAGTATACTAATGAGCTAGTCTAGTATACTAATGAGCTAGCCTAGTATACTAATGAGCTAGCCTAGTATACTAGTGAGCTAGTCTAGTATACTAATGAGCTAGCCTAGTATACTAGTGAGCTAGTCTAGTATACTAATGAGCTAGCCTAGTATACTAATGAGCTAGCCTAGTATAGTAATGAGCTGGCCTAGTATAGTAATGAGCTAGCCTAGTATACTAATGAGCTAGCCTAGTATACTAATGAGCTAGCCTAGTATAGTAATGAGCTAGCCTAGTATACTAATGAGCTAGCCTAGTATACTAATGAGCTAGCCTAGTATAGTAATGAGCTAGTCTAGTATACTAATGAGCTAGTCTAGTATACTAATGAGCAAGCCTAGTATACTAATGAGCTAGTCTAGTATAGTAATGAGCTAGTCTAGTATACTAATGAGCTAGCCTAGTATACTAATGAGCTAGCCTAGTATACTAATGAGCTGGCCTAGTATACTAATGAGCTAGCCTAGTATAGTAATGAGCTAGCCTAGTATACTAATGAGCTAGCCTAGTATATTAATGAGCTAGCCTAGTATACTAATGAGCTAGCCTAGTATAGTAATGAGCTAGCCTAGTATACTAATGAGCTAGCCTAGTATATTAATGAGCTAGCCTAGTATACTAATGAGCTAGCCTAGTATAGTAATGAGCTAGCCTAGTATAGTAATGAGCTAGCCTAGTATACTAATGAGCTAGCCTAGTATACTAATGAGCTAGCCTAGTATACTAATGAGCTAGCCTAGTATACTAATGAGCTAGCCTAGTATACTAATGAGCTAGCCTAGTATACTAATGAGCTAGCCTAGTATAGTAATGAGCTAGCCTTGTATACTAATGAGCTAGCCTAGTATACTAATGAGCTAGCCTAGTATACTAATGAGCTGGCCTAGTATACTAATGAGCTAGCCTAGTATATTAATGAGCTAGCCTAGTATACTAATGAGCTAGCCTAGTATACTAATGAGCTAGCCTAGTATACTAATGAGCTAGCCTAGTATACTAATGAGCTAGCCTAGTATAGTAATGAGCTCCTAGTATACTAATGAGCTAGCCTAGTATATTAATGAGCTAGTCTAGTATAGTAATGAGCTAGCCTAGTATACTAATGAGCTAGACTAGTATATTAATGAGCTAGCATAGTATAGTAATGAGCTAGCCTAGTATACTAATGAGCTAGCCTAGTATACTAATGAGCTAGCCTAGTATAGTAATGAGCTAGCCTAGTATAGTAATGAGCTAGCCTAGTATACTAATGAGCTGGCCTAGTATAGTAATGAGCTAGCCTAGTATACTAATGAGCTAGCCTAGTATACTAATGAGCTAGCCTAGTATACTAATGAGCTAGCCTAGTATACTAATGAGCTAGTCTAGTATATTAATGAGCTAGCCTAGTATACTAATGAGCAGCCTAGTATACTAATGAGCTAGCCTAGTATACTAATGAGCTAGCCTAGTATACTAATGAGCTAGACTAGTATACTAATGAGCTAGACTAGTATAGTAATGATCTAGCCTAGTATACTAATGAGCTAGCCTAGTATACTAATGAGCTAGACTAGTATACTAATGAGCTAGCCTAGTATACTAATGAGCTAGCCTAGTATATTAATGAGCTAGCATAGTAGAGTAATGAGCTAGCCTAGTATACTAATGAGCTGGCCTAGTATAGTAATGAGCTAGCCTAGTATACTAATGAGCTAGCCTAGTATACTAATGAGCTAGCCTAGTATACTAATGAGCTAGCCTAGTATACTAATGAGCTAGTCTAGTATATTAATGAGCTAGCCTAGTATACTAATGAGCAGCCTAGTATACTAATGAGCTAGCCTAGTATACTAATGAGCTAGCCTAGTATAGTAATGAGCTAGCCTAGTATACTAATGAGCTAGACTAGTATAGTAATGATCTAGCCTAGTATACTAATGAGCTAGCCTAGTATACTAATGAGCTAGACTAGTATACTAATGAGCTAGCCTAGTATACTAATGAACTAGCCTAGTATACTAATGAGCTAGTCTAGTATAGTAATGAGCTGGCCTAGTATACTAATGAGCTAGACTAGTATACTAATGAGCTAGCCTAGTATACTAATGAGCTAGACTAGTATACTAATGAGCTAGCCTAGTATAGTAATGAGCTAGCCTAGTATATTAATGAGCTAGCCTAGTATAGTAATGAGCTGGCCTAGTATACTAATGAGCTAGCCTAGTATACTAGTGAGCTAGTCTAGTATAGTAATGAGCTAGCCTAGTATACTAGTGAGCTAGTCTAGTATACTAATGAGCTAGTCTAGTATAGTAATGAGCTAGCCTAGTATACTAATGAGCTAGTCTAGTATAGTAATGAGCTAGCCTAGTATACTAATGAGCTAGTCTAGTATACTAATGAGCTAGCCTAGTATAGTAATGAGCTAGCCTAGTATAGTAATGAGCTAGTCTAGTATACTAATGAGCTAGCCTAGTATACTAATGAGCTAGACTAGTATACTAATGAGCTGGCCTAGTATAGTAATGAGCTAGCCTAGTATAGTAATGAGCTAGACTAGTATATTAATGAGCTAGCCTAGTATACTAATGAGCTAGCCTAGTATACTAATGAGCTAGACTAGTATACTAATGAGCTAGCCTAGTATACTAATGAGCTAGTCTAGTATAGTAATGAGCTAGCCTAGTATACTAATGAGCTAGTCTAGTATACTAATGAGCTAGACTAGTATAGTAATGAGCTAGCCTAGTATACTAATGAGCTAGTCTAGTATACTAATGAGCTAGACTAGTATACTAATGAGCTGGCCTAGTATAGTAATGAGCTAGCCTAGTATAGTAATGAGCTAGACTAGTATATTAATGAGCTAGCCTAGTATACTAATGAGCTAGCCTAGTATACTAATGAGCTAGACTAGTATACTAATGAGCTAGCCTAGTATACTAATGAGCTAGTCTAGTATAGTAATGAGCTAGCCTAGTATACTAATGAGCTAGTCTAGTATACTAATGAGCTAGACTAGTATAGTAATGAGCTAGCCTAGTATACTAATGAGCTAGTCTAGTATACTAATGAGCTAGACTAGTATAGTAATGAGCTAGCCTAGTATATTAATGAGCTAGCCTAGTATACTAATGAGCTAGTCTAGTATACTAATGAGCTAGCCTAGTATACTAATGAGCTAGCCTAGTATACTAATGAGCTAGTCTAGTATAGTAATGAGCTAGCCTAGTATACTAATGAGCTAGCCTAGTATACTAATGAGCTAGTCTAGTATACTAATGAGCTAGACTAGTATAGTAATGAGCTAGCCTAGTATATTAATGACCTAGCCTAGTATACTAATGAGCTGGCCTAGTATAGTAATGAGCTGGCCTAGTATAGTAATGAGCTAGCCTAGTATACTAATGAGCTAGCCTAGTATACTAATGAGCTAGCCTAGTATACTAATGAGCTAGTCTAGTATACTAATGAGCTAGCCTAGTATACTAATGAGCTAGCCTAGTATAGTAATGAGCTAGCCTAGTATACTAATGAGCTATACTAATGAGCTGGCCTAGTATACTAATGAGCTGGCCTAGTATAGTAATGAGCTCCTAGTATACTAATGAGCTAGCCTAGTATACTAATGAGCTAGCCTAGTATACTAGTGAGCTAGCCTAGTATATTAATGAGCTAGACTAGTATACTAATGAGCTAGTCTAGTATACTAATGAGCTAGCCTAGTATAGTAATGAGCTAGCCTAGTATACTAATGAGCTAGCCTAGTATAGTAATGAGCTAGCCTAGTATACTAATGAGCTAGCCTAGTATACTAATGAGCTAGCCTAGTATACTAATGAGCTAGCCTAGTATAGTAATGAGCTAGCCTAGTATAGTAATGAGCTAGCCTAGTATACTAATGAGCTAGCCTAGTATACTAATGAGCTAGCCTAGTATAGTAATGAGCTAGCCTAGTATACTAATGAGCTAGCCTAGTATACTAATGAGCTAGCCTAGTATACTAATGAGCTAGCCTAGTATACTAATGAGCTAGCCTAGTATAGTAATGAGCTAGCCTAGTATAGTAATGAGCTAGCCTAGTATACTAATGAGCTAGCCTAGTATACTAATGAGCTAGCCTAGTATAGTAATGAGCTAGCCTAGTATACTAATGAGCTAGCCTAGTATAGTAATGAGCTAGCCTAGTATACTAATGAGCTAGCCTAGTATACTAATGAGCTAGCCTAGTATACTAATGAGCTAGCCTAGTATACTAATGAGCTAGACTAGTATACTAATGAGCTAGCCTAGTATATTAATGAGCTAGCCTAGTATACTAATGAGCTAGCCTAGTATAGTAATGAGCTAGCCTAGTATACTAATGAGCTAGTCTAGTATACTAATGAGCTAGCCTAGTATACTAATGAGCTAGCCTAGTATAGTAATGAGCTAGCCTAGTATATTAATGAGCTAGCCTAGTATACTAATGAGCTAGCCTAGTATACTAATGAGCTAGCCTAGTATACTAATGAGCTAGCCTAGTATACTAATGAGCTAGCCTAGTATAGTAATGAGCTAGCCTAGTATAGTAATGAGCTAGCCTAGTATACTAATGAGCTAGTCTAGTATACTAATGAGCTAGACTAGTATACTAATGAGCTAGCCTAGTATACTAATGAGCTAGCCTAGTATACTAATGAGCTAGCCTAGTATAGTAATGAGCTAGCCTAGTATACTAATGAGCTAGTCTAGTATACTAATGAGCTAGCCTAGTATACTAATGAGCTAGCCTAGTATAGTAATGAGCTAGCCTAGTATATTAATGAGCTAGCCTAGTATACTAATGAGCTAGCCTAGTATACTAATGAGCTAGCCTAGTATACTAATGAGCTAGCCTAGTATACTAATGAGCTAGCCTAGTATAGTAATGAGCTAGCCTAGTATAGTAATGAGCTAGCCTAGTATACTAATGAGCTAGTCTAGTATACTAATGAGCTAGCCTAGTATACTAATGAGCTAGCCTAGTATAGTAATGAGCTAGCCTAGTATACTAATGAGCTAGCCTAGTATACTAATGAGCTAGCCTAGTATACTAATGAGCTAGCCTAGTATACTAATGAGCTAGCCTAGTATAGTAATGAGCTAGCCTAGTATAGTAATGAGCTAGCCTAGTATACTAATGAGCTAGCCTAGTATACTAATGAGCTAGCCTAGTATAGTAATGAGCTAGCCTAGTATACTAATGAGCTAGCCTAGTATAGTAATGAGCTAGCCTAGTATACTAATGAGCTAGCCTAGTATACTAATGAGCTAGCCTAGTATACTAATGAGCTAGCCTAGTATACTAATGAGCTAGACTAGTATACTAATGAGCTAGCCTAGTATATTAATGAGCTAGCCTAGTATACTAATGAGCTAGCCTAGTATAGTAATGAGCTAGCCTAGTATACTAATGAGCTAGTCTAGTATACTAATGAGCTAGCCTAGTATACTAATGAGCTAGCCTAGTATAGTAATGAGCTAGCCTAGTATATTAATGAGCTAGCCTAGTATACTAATGAGCTAGCCTAGTATACTAATGAGCTAGCCTAGTATACTAATGAGCTAGCCTAGTATACTAATGAGCTAGCCTAGTATAGTAATGAGCTAGCCTAGTATAGTAATGAGCTAGCCTAGTATACTAATGAGCTAGTCTAGTATACTAATGAGCTAGACTAGTATACTAATGAGCTAGCCTAGTATACTAATGAGCTAGCCTAGTATACTAATGAGCTAGCCTAGTATACTAATGAGCTAGCCTAGTATACTAATGAGCTAGCCTAGTATATTAATGAGCTAGCCTAGTATACTAATGAGCTAGCCTAGTATACTAATGAGCTAGCCTAGTATAGTAATGAGCTAGCCTAGTATAGTAATGAGCTAGCCTAGTATACTAATGAGCTAGCCTAGTATACTAATGAGCTAGCCTAGTATAGTAATGAGCTAGCCTAGTATACTAATGAGCTAGTCTAGTATACTAATGAGCTAGCCTAGTATACTAATGAGCTAGCCTAGTATACTAATGAGCTAGCCTAGTATAGTAATGAGCTAGTCTAGTATACTAATGAGCTGGCCTAGTATAGTAATGAGCTAGCCTAGTATATTAATGAGCTAGCCTAGTATACTAATGAGCTAGCCTAGTATACTAATGAGCTAGCCTAGTATAGTAATGAGCTAGCCTAGTATACTAATGAGCTAGTCTAGTATACTAATGAGCTAGTCTAGTATACTAATGAGCTAGTCTAGTATACTAATGAGCTAGCCTAGTATAGTAATGAGCTGGCCTAGTATACTAATGAGCTAGCCTAGTATAGTAATGAGCTAGCCTAGTATACTAATGAGCTAGTCTAGTATACTAATGAGCTAGCCTAGTATAGTAATGAGCTAGCCTAGTATACTAATGAGCTAGTCTAGTATACTAATGAGCTAGTCTAGTATACTAATGAGCTAGCCTAGTATACTAGTGAGCTACATAGCCTAGTATAGTAATGAGCTAGCCTAGTATACTAATGAGCTAGCCTAGTATAGTAACGAGCTAGTCTAGTATACTAATGAGCTAGCCTAGTATACTAATGAGCTAGCCTAGTATACTAGTGAGCTGGCCTAGTATACTAATGAGCTAGTCTAGTATAGTAATGAGCTAGCCTAGTATACTAATGAGCTAGACTAGTATACTAATGAGCTAGCCTAGTATAGTAATGAGCTAGCCTAGTATACTAATGAGCTAGCCTAGTATAGTAATGAGCTAGCCTAGTATACTAATGAGCTAGTCTAGTATACTAATGAGCTAGCCTAGTATACTAATGAGCTAGCCTAGTATAGTAATGAGCTAGCCTAGTATATTAATGAGCTAGCCTAGTATACTAATGAGCTAGCCTAGTATACTAATGAGCTAGCCTAGTATACTAATGAGCTAGCCTAGTATAGTAATGAGCTAGCCTAGTATATTAATGAGCTAGCCTAGTATACTAATGAGCTAGCCTAGTATATTAATGAGCTAGCCTAGTATACTAATGAGCTAGCCTAGTATACTAATGAGCTAGCCTAGTATAGTAATGAGCTAGCCTAGTATATTAATGAGCTAGCCTAGTATATTAATGAGCTAGTCTAGTATAGTAATGAGCTGGCCTAGTATAGTAATGAGCTAGCCTAGTATACTAATGAGCTAGCCTAGTATACTAATGAGCTAGCCTAGTATACTAATGAGCTAGCCTAGTATAGTAATGAGCTAGCCTAGTATATTAATGAGCTAGCCTAGTATATTAATGAGCTAGTCTAGTATAGTAATGAGCTGGCCTAGTATATTAATGAGTTAGCCTAGTATAGTAATGAGCTAGCCTAGTATACTAATGAGCTAGCCTAGTATACTAATGAGCTAGCCTAGTATACTAATGAGCTAGCCTAGTATACTAATGAGCTAGTCTAGTATAGTAATGAGCTGGCCTAGTATAGTAATGAGCTAGCCTAGTATACTAATGAGCTAGCCTAGTATACTAATGAGCTAGCCTAGTGTAGTAATGAGCTGGCCTAGTATAGTAATGAGCTAGCCTAGTATACTAATGAGCTAGCCTAGTATACTAATGA
The DNA here is from genome assembly GCA_028752905.1 of Cladorhizidae sp. MBARI D1340-BT2. Taxonomy (NCBI): domain Eukaryota; kingdom Metazoa; phylum Porifera; class Demospongiae; order Poecilosclerida; family Cladorhizidae; species Cladorhizidae sp. MBARI D1340-BT2. The sequence continues at coordinate 15,793,711 of JAQNBH010000002.1, forward strand.
GCTAGCCTAGTATACTAATGAGCTAGCCTAGTATACTAATGAGCTAGCCTAGTATAGTAATGAGCTAGCCTGGTATACTAATGAGCTAGCCTAGTATACTAATGAGCTAGCCTAGTATATTAATGAGCTAGCCTAGTATACTAATGAGCTAGTCTAGTATATTAATGAGCTAGCCTAGTATACTAATAAGCTAGCCTAGTTTACTAATGAACTGGCCTAGTATAGTAATGAGCTGGCCTAGTATACTAATGAGCTGGTCTAGTATACTAATGAGCTAGCCTAGTATAGTAATGAGCTAGCGTAGTATACTAATGAGCTAGCCTAGTATACTAATGAGCTAGCCTAGTATACTAATGAGCTAGTCTAGTATAGTAATGAGCTAGCCTAGTATATTAATGAGCTGGCCTAGTATATTAATGAGTAGCCTAGTATACTAATGAGCTAGCCTAGTATACTAATGAGCTAGCCTAGTATACTAATGAGCTGGTCTAGTATAGTAATGAGCTAGCCTAGTATACTAATGAGCTAGTCTAGTATACTAATGAGCTAGCCTAGTATAGTAATGAGCTAGCCTAGTATACTAATAAGCTAGCCCAGTATAGTAATGAGCTAGTCTAGTATACTAATGAGCTAGCCTAGTATACTAATGAGCTGGCCTAGTATAGTAATGAGCTCGCCTAGTATACTAATGAGCTAGCCTAGTATACTAATGAGCTAGTCTAGTATACTAATGAGCTAGTCTAGTATATTAATGAGCTAGCCTAGTATAGTAATGAACTGGCCTAGTATAGTAATGAGCTCGCCTAGTATACTAATGAGCTAGTTTAGTATATTAATGAGCTAGTCTAGTATACTAATGAGCTAGCCTAGTATATTAATGAGCTAGCCTAGTATAGTAATGAGCTAGCCTAGTATACTAATGAGCTAGTCTAGTATATTAATGAGCTAGTCTAGTATACTAATGAGCTAGTCTAGTATAGTAATGAGCTAGCCTAGTATACTAATGAGTAAGCCTAGTATACTAATGAGCTAGCCTAGTATACTAATGAGCTAGTCTAGTATACTAATGAGCTAGTCTAGTATACTAATGAGCTAGCCTAGTATACTAATGAGCTGGCCTAGTATACTAATGAGCTAGACTAGTATAGTAATGAGCTAGCCTAGTATACTAGTGAGCTAGCCTAGTATACTAATGAGCTAGTCTAGTATAGTAATGAGCTAGCCTAGTATACTAATGAGCTAGTCTAGTATACTAATGAGCTAGCCTAGTATACTAATGAGCTAGCCTAGTATAGTAATGAGCTAGCCTAGTATAGTAATGAGCTAGTCTAGTATACTAACGAGCTAGCCTAGTATATTAATGAGCTAGCCTAGTATACTAATGAGCTAGCCTAGTATAGTAATGAGCTAGCCTAGTATACTAATGAGCTGGCCTAGTATAGTAATGAGCTCGCCTAGTATACTAATGAGCTAGTCTAGTATACTAATGAGCTAGCCTAGTATACTAATGAGCTCGCCTAGTATAGTAATGAGCTAGCCTAGTATACTAATGAGCTGGCCTAGTATAGTAATGAGCTCGCCTAGTATACTAATGAGCTAGCCTAGTATACTAATGAGCTAGTCTAGTATACTAATGAGCTAGTCTAGTATAGTAATGAGCTGGCCTAGTATAGTAATGAGCTAGCCTAGTATACTAATGAGCTAGCCTAGTATACTAATGAGCTGGCCTAGTATACTAATGAGCTGGCCTAGTATAGTAATGAGCTCGCCTAGTATAGTAATGAGCTAGCCTAGTATACTAATGAGCTGGCCTAGTATAGTAATGAGCTAGCCTAGTATACTAATGAGCTAGCCTAGTATACTAATGAGCTAGCCTAGTATAGTAATGAGCTAGCCTAGTATAGTAATGAGCTAGTCTAGTATACTAACGAGCTAGCCTAGTATATTAATGAGCTAGCCTAGTATACTAATGAGCTAGTCTAGTATACTAATGAGCTAGCCTAGTATACTAATGAGCTAGCCTAGTATATTAATGAGCTAGCCTAGTATATTAATGAGCTAGCCTAGTATAGTAATGAGCTAGCCTAGTATACTAATGAGCTAGCCTAGTATACTAATGAGCTAGCCTAGTATACTAATGAGCTGGCCTAGTATACTAATGAGCTGGCCTAGTATACTAATGAGCTAGCCTAGTATAGTAATGAGCTAGTCTAGTATACTAATGAGCTAGCCTAGTATACTAATGAGCTAGCCTAGTATACTAATGAGCTAGCCTAGTATACTAATGAGCTAGCCTAGTATACTAATGAGCTAGCCTAGTATGGTAATGAGCTAGTCTAGTATACTAATGAGCTAGCCTAGTATACTAATGAGCTGGCCTAGTATAGTAATGAGCTCGCCTAGTATAGTAATGAGCTAGCCTAGTATACTAATGAGCTGGCCTAGTATAGTAATGAGCTCGCCTAGTATACTAATGAGCTAGCCTAGTATACTAATGAGCTAGTCTAGTATACTAATGAGCTAGTCTAGTATAGTAATGAGCTAGACTAGTATAGTAATGAGCTAGTCTAGTATACTAATGAGCTAGCCTAGTATACTAATGAGCTAGCCTAGTATACTAATGAGCTAGCCTAGTATGGTAATGAGCTAGTCTAGTATACTAATGAGCTAGCCTAGTATACTAATGAGCTAGCCTAGTATACTAATGAGCTAGCCTAGTATACTAATGAGCTGGCCTAGTATAGTAATGAGCTCGCCTAGTATAGTAATGAGCTAGCCTAGTATACTAATGAGCTGGCCTAGTATAGTAATGAGCTCGCCTAGTATACTAATGAGCTAGCCTAGTATACTAATGAGCTAGCCTAGTATGGTAATGAGCTAGTCTAGTATACTAATGAGCTAGCCTAGTATACTAATGAGCTGGCCTAGTATAGTAATGAGCTCGCCTAGTATACTAATGAGCTGGCCTAGTATAGTAATGAGCTCGCCTAGTATACTAATGAGCTAGCCTAGTATACTAATGAGCTAGTCTAGTATACTAATGAGCTAGTCTAGTATAGTAATGAGCTAGCCTAGTATACTAATGAGCTAGTCTAGTATACTAATGAGCTAGCCTAGTATACTAATGAGCTAGCCTAGTATACTAATGAGCTGGCCTAGTATAGTAATGAGCTAGCCTAGTATAGTAATGAGCTAGTCTAGTATACTAATGAGCTAGTCTAGTATAGTAATGAGCTAGCCTAGTATAGTAATGAGCTAGCCTAGTATACTAATGAGCTGGCCTAGTATATTAATGAGCTAGCCTAGTATAGTAATGAGCTAGCCTAGTATACTAATGAGCTAGTCTAGTATAGTAATGAGCTAGCCTAGTATACTAATGAGCTAGTCTAGTATACTAATGAGCTAGCCTAGTATACTAATGAGCTAGCCTAGTATACTAATGAGCTAGCCTAGTATAGTAATGAGCTAGCCTAGTATACTAATGAGCTGGCCTAGTATACTAATGAGCTAGCCTAGTATACTAATGAGCTAGCCTAGTATAGTAATGAGCTAGTCTAGTATACTAATGAGCTAGCCTAGTATACTAATGAGCTAGCCTAGTATAGTAATGAGCTGGCCTAGTATAGTAATGAGCTGGCCTAGTATACTAGTGAGCTAGCCTAGTATAGTAATGAGCTAGCCTAGTATACTAATGAGCTAGCCTAGTATACTAATGAGCTAGACTAGTATACTAATGAGCTAGCCTAGTATACTAATGAGCTAGTCTAGTATAGTAATGAGCTAGCCTAGTATACTAATGAGCTAGTCTAGTATACTAATGAGCTAGACTAGTATAGTAATGAGCTAGCCTAGTATACTAATGAGCTAGTCTAGTATAGTAATGAGCTAGCCTAGTATACTAATGAGCTAGCCTAGTATACTAATGAGCTAGTCTAGTATACTAATGAGCTAGACTAGTATAGTAATGAGCTGGCCTAGTATACTAATGAGCTAGCCTAGTATACTAATGAGCTAGCCTAGTATAGTAATGAGCTAGCCTAGTATACTAATGAGCTAGCCTAGTATACTAATGAGCTAGCCTAGTATACTAATGAGCTAGCCTAGTATACTAATGAGCTAGCCTAGTATACTAATGAGCTAGCCTAGTATAGTAATGAGCTAGCCTAGTATACTAATGAGCTAGCCTAGTATACTAATGAGCTAGCCTAGTATACTAATGAGCTAGCCTAGTATACTAATGAGCTATACTAATGAGCTGGCCTAGTATACTAATGAGCTAGCCTAGTATACTAATGAGCTAGCCTAGTATACTAGTGAGCTAGCCTAGTATAGTAATGAGCTAGCCTAGTATACTAATGAGCTAGACTAGTATAGTAATGAGCTAGCCTAGTATACTAATGAGCTAGACTAGTATAGTAATGAGCTAGCCTAGTATACTAATGAGCTAGTCTAGTATATTAATGAGCTAGCCTAGTATAGTAATGAGCTAGCCTAGTATACTAATGAGCTAGCCTAGTATACTAATGAGCTAGCCTAGTATACTAATAAGCTAGCCCAGTATAGTAATGAGCTAGTCTAGTATACTAATGAGCTAGCCTAGTATATTAATGAGCTGGCCTAGTATATTAATGAGCTAGCCTAGTATAGTAATGAGCTAGCCTAGTATACTAATGAGCTAGCCTAGTATACTAATGAGCTAGCCTAGTATAGTAATGAGCTAGCCTAGTATACTAATGAGCTAGCCTAGTATACTAATGAGCTAGTCTAGTATACTAATGAGTTAGCCTAGTATAGTAATGAGCTAGCCTAGTATATTAATGAGCTAGCCTAGTATATTAATGAGCTAGCCTAGTATAGTAATGAGCTAGCCTAGTATACTAATGAGCTAGCCTAGTATACTAATGAGCTAGCCTAGTATAGTAATGAGCTAGCCTAGTATACTAATGAGCTAGACTAGTATACTAATGAGCTAGCCATGAGCTAGCCTAGTATACTAATGAGCTAGCCTAGTATAGTAATGAGCTAGTCTAGTATACTAATGAGTTAGCCTAGTATAGTAATGAGCTCGCCTAGTATAGTAATGAGCTAGCCTAGTATATTAATGAGCTAGCCTAGTATACTAATGAGCTAGCCTAGTATAGTAATGAGCTAGCCTAGTATACTAATGAGCTAGACTAGTATACTAATGAGCTAGCCATGAGCTAGCCTAGTATACTAATGAGCTAGCCTAGTATATTAATGAGCTAGTCTAGTATACTAATGAGCTAGACTAGTATAGTAATGGGCTAGCCTAGTATACTAATAAGCTAGCCTAGTATACTAATGAGCTAGCCTAGTATACTAATGAGCTAGTCTAGTATATTAATGAGCTGGCCTAGTATATTAATGAGCTAGCCTAGTATACTAATGAGCTAGCCTAGTATATTAATGAGCTAGTCTAGTATACTAATGAGCTGGCCTAGTATAGTAATGAGCTAGCCTAGTATACTAATGAGCTAGCCTAGTATATTAATGAGCTAGCCTAGTATACTAATGAGCTAGCCTAGTATACTAATGAGCTAGCCTAGTATACTAATGAGCTAGTCTAGTATATTAATGAGCTAGTCTAGTATACTAATGAGCTAGCCTAGTATACTAATGAGCTCCTAGTATAGTAATGAGCTAGCCTAGTATACTAATGAGCTAGCCTAGTATACTAATGAGCTAGCCTAGTATACTAATGAGCTAGCCTAGTATAGTAATGAGCTAGTCTAGTATATTAATGAGCTAGCCTAGTATACTAATGAGCTAGCCTAGTATACTAATGAGCTAGCCTAGTATACTAATGAGCTAGTCTAGTATACTAATGAGCTAGTCTAGTATATTAATGAGCTAGTCTAGTATATTAATGAGCTAGTCTAGTATACTAATGAGCTAGCCTAGTATAGTAATGAGCTAGCCTAGTATACTAATGAGCTAGCCTAGTATACTAATGAGCTAGCCTAGTATAGTAATGAGCTAGCCTAGTATACTAATGAGCTAGCCTAGTATACTAATGAGCTAGTCTAGTATATTAATGAGCTAGCCTAGTATACTAATGAGCTAGCCTAGTATACTAATGAGCTAGCCTAGTATACTAATGAGCTAGCCTAGTATACTAATGAGCTAGCCTAGTATACTAATGAGCTAGTCTAGTATACTAACGAGCTAGCCTAGTATAGTAATGAGCTAGCCTAGTATACTAATGAGCTAGTCTAGTATATTAATGAGCTAGTCTAGTATATTAATGAGCTAGTCTAGTATACTAATGAGCTAGCCTAGTATAGTAATGAGCTAGCCTAGTATACTAATGAGCTGGCCTAGTATACTAATGAGCTAGCCTAGTATAGTAATGAGCTAGCCTAGTATACTAATGAGCTAGCCTAGTATACTAATGAGCTAGTCTAGTATACTAATGAGCTAGCCTAGTATAGTAATGAGCTAGCCTAGTATACTAATGAGCTATCCTAGTATAGTAATGAGCTAGCCTAGTATATTAATGAGCTAGCCTAGTATACTAATGAGCTAGACTAGTATACTAATGAGGTAGCCTAGTATGGTAATGAGCTAGTCTAGTATACTAATGAGCTAGCCTAGTATACTAATGAGCTGGCCTAGTATAGTAATGAGCTAGCCTAGTATACTAGTGAGCTAGCCTAGTATACTAATGAGCTAGCCTAGTATACTAGTGAGCTAGCCTAGTATACTAATGAGCTAGTCTAGTATACTAATGAGCTAGCCTAGTATACTAATGAGCTAGCCTAGTATGGTAATGAGCTGGCCTAGTATAGTAATGAGCTGGCCTAGTATACTAATGAGCTAGCCTAGTATACTAATGAGCTAGCCTAGTATACTAATGAGCTAGTCTAGTATAGTAATGAGCTAGTCTAGTATACTAATGAGCTAGTCTAGTATACTAATGAGCTAGCCTAGTATAGTAATGACCTGGCCTAGTATACTAGTGAGCTAGCCTAGTATACTAATGAGCTAGTCTAGTATAGTAATGAGCTAGCCTAGTATACTAATAAGCTAGCCTAGTATAGTATATAGCCTAGTGTGCCAGCCTAGTATTCCAGTTGCTGTATACTTACCTGGAATGCTAAATGAAGGGATGTCATCTTGTGCTCTGTGGAAATGCTCTTCCTCAAACCTGCTTGAATAATACTTGATCGAGTTGTGCTTGTCAAAATATGAACTAAGGATTGTCCAACATTTATCTGTCTATGTCATAATTATTATCTATCTGCCTGTCTGATCCACCACCCACCTACCCACCAATTATTTAATTATTAAGTTGATTACTGTATGGATGTGCAGGTGATGCTTCCTCCACTTGGATTCAATACGTATTTCGTGCGAGAAATGAAAGCGAACAGTTCAGCAGCTTCTAGGACCACCTTTTCCAAGACAGAAAAACAAACGATCGGGGAAGGACAAGATGACATCGTTCTACAAAACAAGGTATCCCCCCCCTCCTGTCCCGCATTCATCTGAATATGAGTATTTCACTGCAGCAGCATGAAGAGCACTAAGTACACTCCTTATTTTGAAATCCTTATTTAATTATTTTTATAGTGTAGTACCTACAGTGTATTTAGCATGCACTTAGCGCTGGAGATACAGAGCACGTCCTCTTCACACCTCTTCTCCCCTCGCTGTAGCCCCTAGTTTCCTCCATGTGCAAGTGACCCTCTCTGTCCTCAAGTATAGCTACGTATACCCCATGCTAAAGTGTTCTAGCATGTTGAAATTCTGATAGCTGTATTGAATATAATAAGAGAGGAATGTTGCCTCCCCAACCCCCCCTCTCCCCCTGAATCCAATAATAATCACAAAGCACTTCGTGAGAAAGACACACACACACACACAGACAATTGTTACAACAACATTGCTTGCTAGACCAGCCATGATGTTGTAGAGGGCTCCTTCAGAAAATGGAAACAAATTTCTCTACGGATCTCGTTCCCTGGTTTCCGGAAACCAAGTTCATACACGCAGAGAGACTGTTTATTGCTCCCTGCAATGAACGCACATGTGCACACATGCTGGAGGCAAACAGTTTTTTTTCTTTCCTCACAGCCTAGCTCTCCTCGGTTGCTCAGTTTCTTCAGTAAGCTTAGCTCCCTCTCCTTTCATTTTCATCTTAAAAAAATCACTTTCACTTGTGTACATCATTGACACTGATCCATCTCTTGGCATGCAATTAAGCATGTGTACACAGTCACAATCTGGCGGTTCATGCACGCGCATACCGAGGTCGTTTATTGCTCTGTGTCATGAACATTGTAAGTACGCCCGAGGCAAACCAGGTTTTTCATGATCATACAGTTTCAGGCTTCGATCGACAAATTTGTCTTTAAAATATACATGTACATTGTACCTTAGAAATTTTTATTTCACTGACAATTTGCTTCCGTCTTCTTCAAGCTAGTAGGATCAGTACTTCAGCCGGGACAGGCAGAGGCTCCAACCTACATGTAGGTGAAATATATACCGGGGGGAAGGTCTCCCTCCACGCGGCATCATGAAAGCAGGAGATTGGGCCTTGTGTGTGGCATATGTTTTACTGTTGCTGCAATGGCTGTCTGTCTTTGATGCTGAGCTTCACAGCGCCATCCTATTTCTCCCCTGACAACTCTTAGCTGTTCACAGTGCCATCCCATTTCTCCCCAACAACTCTTAGTTAAGCTTCACAGCGCCATCCTGTTTCTCCCCTGACAATTTTACTCTAAATAGATCCATGAAGGTGGAAAAATGCTACGTTCTATCAAATCTTTCTGGGGTAGCGCTAGGGCTAGAGGGCTAGGGCTGGGGCTACGGCTAGGGAGAGGGCTAGAGCTAGGGAGTTAAAGGTTTATGTGTACTTTGATCAAATATTTTCTGTAGCATTCCTGTGTAGTAATCGTATAAAGAAACAACTTACTGTAGCTGTGACCACAGTCATGATCATGACGTGCGCCGTTATAAACGAGGCATCTATTACGGCTTACGAGCTGTTGCATGCCATTTTATGTGTTTTCACCTGGCATAATAGCATGGTGCCGGTTTGCATGTGGTGGTCAGGTGTTGGTCAGGTGTTGGTCATGTGGTGTTCATGCGGTGATCAGGTGTTGGTCATGTGGTGGTCAGGTGTTGGTCATGCGGTGATCAGGTGTTGGTCATGTGGTTGTCAGGTGCTTGTGCCTATTAAAAATAAATAATAAATTTTACGACCTGTCGGGAACATTTTTTTTTAAAGCTTTGGAAATAATTATTAATTTGAGAGTTTTTGTTCGAGTGAAGGAAAAAAAAGTTGTAAAATTGGGAGAGGTTGAACAAAATGCTGTCGAGGAAGGAGACAACTTCCATCATCTGCTTATGTGTGTGGCTGAAACTCACACCCATCATCATCGGCCTGATCTAGTGATATATTTCCAGACTGCAGTGGTCAGATACGTCATGAATCATGTGCACCTCATGTGACTTTTTAGACATGTCTCAGTTAGCGCTTCGGCTCATGTTGTCTATTTACTATTACATGCCAGAGCATATTGGCCCAAAATATCAGTTAAATGAACGTTCTGATATAAGGAGAGTTTTATCTGTTTCTAATATCATCAGCTATTTATTTCTGGATTGACAGGTGGACATTGAATATCTGGTAAGTTGAAAAAATCAGACTTGCTAACAGCTCGAGAAATGTAGCCAGTGCCTACATACATGTAAGTATTTGTACAGTGAGAGAGGTATTATTATTATAGGGTACCAGAATGCACTCGATATGATAACCTATTAAAAATGGTAATAACAATAACAGCAATTATCATCAAAACAACAAGACAACGATTATAATAATAGGTAAATAGTATTTAACAAGTAAAAATAATTATGGTAATGATGATGATGATGCTGTAGACACTTGCATATCCGAATGCATTGGGACCCATCATCATTCGGATATGCAAAAAGTTCGGTTAAGAAGAAAAAATCCCTGATATCATTAAAAAGTGACGAATATATGTAACTAAAATACTCTCAACGAACTCTCAGTTGACAACATTAAAATCACCTTCTCTATAATCAAGTTCAAATTGTATTCTCCACTAGATGCTCTGAAGAAGGCTAGAGCATCTAGTCGAAATGTCGAGTGAATACAATTTGAAGTTGATTATTGAAGAGGTGATTTTAATATAATTAAAATATCCGCTCGTGGCATTCGCGAATTGCCGATATATATATTTTCTTCAGAGGGTTGCCTTGGGATGCGGGTAGTTTACTCCCTGGTCCCACGAGAAGCATCTGTGTCCGTAAGAAGAGCTGCCATGCTGTCTTACACACATACACACACACACAAATTTATTTACACTGAAGACTGTTGCACTCTATACGGCATACATAGTGTATACATGTATGTCAATATGCATGCATAAGCAATTTAAAAAAAGATTCAAAAGTTCTTTTCTTAGGATTTTCATGCCTCTTCTTGCATGCCAGATCTTTCTCACTCCTTTTAAGGACCATCAGTGATGTGGGGGTTGCCTCCTGCTGTTAGTGCCACTGCATACATTTCTCTAGCATATATGTAGCTTCTCCATTGGTAACAGTATTCAGTGTTGGAAGGTCTTCCTTGTCCTCATCAGCAGAGCATTCAGGACAGACTGTCTGCAGGACTTGGTGGACTATTTCATCATCAGTAGCTGTAGCTGATGCCCTGGGTCCTGCGAATCCACAGAGCAATGTTCCGTGAAGTCAGAGTGCTGTCCAGCTGCTGTAGAAGATCTCCACACGACTGTTCTCTGGTGTAGAGGGCAGGGCATCCTCCGGTGCATCTGCCGCTTGATACGCAACCAATTGTTTTAACAAATTGAACCATTGTGGCCACCTTTATCAGCCATTAGCGAGCTCCTCAGTGGCATCTTTCTGTACCGGCCTTTCCTAGCTTCCAGTACAGTCTAGTCCATTAGTTGCAGGGTTTCATTTGGGGGGGGGGGGAGGGTCGGGAACCTTTTTGCCCCCCCCTTGGAAATTGTATTATTAAAATTCTTATTGATGTTGATAAGTGCTTGACATCATGCACCCCACCCTCCCCCCCTAATATCCAGATTCCTCCAGTTGCACCCCCCTCGACAATTTCCCCCTGAGTTGTATGCGTTTGGAGCGAAAAAACAGAGCAGTAATCTTCCTGTCATTAGAGACTAACTTTGCTACATCTGGATGTGAAAAGGCATTGTCCAGCAATAAAAAATGGTCCTAGGCACTAGACCTCAGAACCACCGAGTGAAAATTTCAGAATCCATCCAAGCACTACGTTGTGAGGAGTGTTTCACAGGTGAGGCACTCACACTGCCATGCTTCAAGCATCGAGGAGGGACTAGTGTATAAAGACCAGGTGTAGTTTATGAGACCCAGTTGCATTGGACTGTCATGACAGTAGGCCTTGCACTGGACAGTTCTATGACAGTAACCCAATCTTTCTGCTTCTTCATTCCACTAGCTCCTTCTTCTGATGGGGCAACAAGTGTATGTGTGTGTGTGCGTGTTTCCTGGTAGCATCTTATAGCACGGCCCGGTCTCATCACAGTTGTAAACTTTTTCAAGTGCCTGCCTGCGATGGACTTTCCTTCACTTTCTCTGCGTCTTCCTTTCAAAAGGGTCAGTGACGTTTGCATGGGCACACACCTTCTCACCTTGAAGAGAAAGCTCCTGAAGGCCATACATGTCACTTACAAGACCACCACAACCAACCCACACTGCCACAAAATGGTGGTGGATTTGCTTCTCCCTCATGTGTAGAATTCTGCCGCCTTCTCTTTCCCACTGACTGGAGTATCCTACCCTTTTTTTCTGTATAGATACAGACTGTTTTCAAGTTATAAGGTGCATGATTTTGCGGAGTGTAACTTATCCAAGGGTTCTTGCGAACTCACGAGGATTGGGTTTAAAATTTTGGTGATCGTAGTCTTTCCAGCGCCATACTCTTTTGCGAGCCCACAGCTTGAGTGGCTCCTTTTCGATATTCTGTCTAGAATTGCTAACTTGGAGTCCATCGACAAAACTACTCTCTTCCTTTTGCAAGCCACAGCAATTTATCTTCCTTTTGCAAGCCACAGCAATTTATCTGGTGTACTCGCCAGCTACCCCAACTAATTTCCTTGCGGACGATCATTACCATGTTTTAATATTTTATTGAGTTCGGATAAACCGAGCGTTTGGATAGTTGTGGTTTGGATGCATAAATCCAAATATTAAAATCACCTTCTCAATAATCAACTTCAATTTTTTATTCACTCGATGTGTCGACTAGATGCTCTAGTCTTCATCAGGAATAAAAACGTCGAGTGAATAAAAAAATTGAAGTTGATTATTGAGAAGGTGATTTTAATGTTATTATGTCAACTGAGAGTTCATTATTGTGAGTGTATACAAATATATATATATATATATATATATATATGTACTAACCCGAGTTACATGCAATTCTATTTCTGCATCCGTCTTCATTCCTCCTCCTTTCCGTCTTGAGTCATTCATCACCCACCAATACCCTACCTTGTAGAAAATGCAAGTATCCATCGATGGTGTCACTGGAAGACTAAAATACATCAGCAAGAACGGTCTCCTCTCACTCAAAGTAGACCAGACCTTCCTGTGGTATAACTCCAGTGATGGTGTCAATATCAATAGCACCCAAGCTTCTGGGGCATACATATTCAGGTATAATACACATTATACACACACACATTAATTACACTGTAGGAGTTGAAGCATTGCTTTGCAATATACTATTGCCATTGATATCTTTTCTCTCTGTAAGTAGCTTATCCCTTGATATGCACACACGTCTATGAAGTTGGATAAATATTCACTATCCATCTATTGGTGTGTGTGTGTATATTCCTGATGAAGGCTAGAGCAACTAGTCGAAATGTCGAGAGAGTACAATTTCTAGTCGATTATTGAGGAGGAGTTTATTGTAATGTTATTTTGTCAACTGAGAGTTCATTGAGAGCATAAGCTTCTAATTATCGGTACCGCAGTGCATACTTGCCAACTTTCCACAAGTAAAATCCGGGACATTTTTCGACCATTTTTCGGCGCGATTTTTCGACCACGCCTCCTAATTAGCGTGCGCCTTTCCCTTGACCGCGCCGTTAATTTTATATGCGCGGTTCATCTCATCATACAGCTGAGGCTGAGCTGTGAGGTAGTATTCTCTGTAGATTTCTGGAAGAGGCGGTTGAATTGATCCATTGAGGGCAAGATAAAAGAACAACAGAGGTTTCTCAGAGGATTCTCAAGCCTTGAAAGAATGCTACATACCTTAGCTTCCTCACAAGACAAGAAGAATGACTTCAAACCATCACACTGCCTGAGGTAACGATTCACACACTTCAGCAAGCTGAGCCATCGTGTGGGGCAATGCTTCAAAATCACCCCTGGCTCAGTGGTGAAAAGTGAACACCATAGGATGACAAATTGCTGCTCTCTTGCTGCTATGGAGTAGAATATGTCGATGAAGAGCTGGTCAATGTTCACTGGGAGTACCTTCAAACCAGCTTTGACTGTTAAATCAGCCAAATGGCAGATGCAACCAACATCATACAAAGTTGGGATCTCATCCTTAATCAGCTTCTGCACACCTGACCTCACTCCTTTCATAACATTGGTGGTATCGGACATGAAAGACACTGCATTGTCAAAGCTGAGCCCATTCTTAGTCAGTGACTCCTTAAAGGCTTGAAACAAGTTGGTAGCTATATCAATGTTCACAACAGGCATATCCAAGAATCTCGTCCGTACTTCACCTACCTGTGGATCAAGAAGCCTCAAAATAATTATGCAAGACTTATCCCTCTTGTCATGGGATTCATCAATCATCAAAGAGAATGGACCACTTGACATTGACTCCATAACTCTCTGTGTGAAGTAAGGAGCAAGAGCTTTCTTCACTATGGCGGTGATTTTGGTGTGGGAACAGGATAATTTCTTTGCAATTTCAGAGTCTGGGAACATCTAGCTGAAAAGCTTGGTGGCATGGTCACTAGACAGAAAGGATATATTGTGCTTAGCAACAAATGTAGCCCACCTAACCTCTGCTTCAATTACTTGATCACTTCTCTGATGTTGGAAGAGAGAGGTGATTGGAATAGTTGATAGCACAGCCATTGACATATCCTTATGTTTCTTGCTCTTGAGGTGAGATGTGACATCATTACGGCCACCATGGGTAACACCAAAGTCGATTGCACACAGAGTACATTGGGCATACAAGTGACTTAAAATGAAGGCAAGACTACTGACATTACTATTGCATTGAACACAAGCAGCACACTGTACCCATGAATGATGATGTTATTATTTACCCTGTATTTGCTGTATTCCATGCTTACTTACTTTGTCAATCAATTTCATTATATATTTTTTATTTATACCTTTGAAACTCTTGCCTATCCCTATCCCCTGAAATACTTTGATCCATTTATTGTCAAAATGGTCTGCCTTGCTACCATTTTGCTGACGTGCTGAGAAGTTTCACGTGAGTGCCGCACCTCCAATCGAAACAAGGTCAAAGGTTGTTTCGCACACCCGCTGGAGCCGTAATTGTTTATCTGAAGTTTTTCTCTGCTAAAAGTGTCCTGTTTTTGTTGCTTTACGAGTGTTAAAGGACTAAGCAGTGGCCATCTAAGCGAGGGGAAGCGCAAGGTGCGTGTAGCTGTAAATTCCGGGACATTTCCGGGACAAGGACACCACCGGGACAAGGCTAAAAATTCCGGGACTGTCCCGGCCATTCCGGGACGGTTGGCAACTCTGGCAGTGCACCAATTATTGTCACACTTACGTCACTCGTAATATCGAAGTTTACGGAATTTTCCGGAGATTTCCTGACATTGTGTAGTAGTTTCTTGTTGCCGTGCGTCTAACAAGCTTCTCATTTGTTTTGTTCACAGAGTTTATTGTTTATTGCACTTAGTAGATAAGTTTGTCATAGTATTTGTCTCTGGTTAGATGGCTGTCGTAATTGTGCTGACTAGAGCCATAATGACACAGCAGGGTTTCATTAAGGGGGGGGGGGGGGGGTGGGGGGGGGGGGGGGGCAGGGGGCAGCAGCCTTGGAACCTTTTTGCCCCCCCCCTCCCTCCTTGGAAATTGTATTATTAAAATTCATTAGAAACTTTGTCACATCTTTTACCATCATGTCCCCCCCTTAAAATCCCGATTCCTTCAGTTGCCCCCCCCCCCTCTCCCCCCTTGAACAATTTTCTAAATGAAACCCTACATAGGACTACTCGCTTGTTTGGCTGATTGCTAAATAGCTATTTTGTTACTTATCTTCCATTAGGATGCCACGGGGAGGAAGAAGGCCAGGATCGTAGCCTGCTCTCCCTAACAATGCTTAGGAAACCTAACCTCTAAAAGACTATATAGCAATCTTTGTCTAATGCATCTTAGCTACGCAGAGTAGTCTGCTCTGGTTTTGTTGACCACGTCCAGGAGCAAGGAAAGAAAGCAATGGTCAGATGAGTCATGCAATCTGCTCTTGCAGCAGTTACAGTAAGGATGGTTGACCCGCCCAGCATGCAGTTATTGAGCATGACTATACAGACATCTTGGCTAGGTTATTCATTGCATGAAGCCAGGACCATTAACTGCAACTGAGGAGACTGAACTTGGTGGATTCAGCCAGGTAGTTGGGAAGATCAGATGTGGCAAAAGCAGAACACAGATAATAAGGCACACCAGAATTTTTCCATGGAGAAAGTAGTTCTCAAGAAGAAAAGGTTTCAGATGATAGGCTACTGGAACTAATAGACAAACCTGGGCATATTTAGATATGTGTGGGTGATGTTTGCCTGCTGTCACTTGTTGCATAAATTATATATTGACTCTAATCTACGGCACTGATGGAAGAAAGAGATTGTGCTTATTTTCCATTGTGTAGCATGCATGTTATAGCTAGCTAAGGAGCAAAATAGAGCTTCTTTCGGTTAAAAAGGTGAGATTTCTCACCAAAAGCGTTTTTCTGTCGTTTAAAGAGTAGAAACTGTTTCATTTTGTTGAAAAGGAAGCTAATGTGCCATTTTGACAAGAATGAGCGATTTCAGTTTTTCCTCAAAATGCCAAAAAACGTCCCAATTGGAGTAAAATAGATGTAGCTAGAATGTCTCTTAGTGTTGTTTTTTTTTGTATTAAAATGGCATTGTTTTGGTGACAAATTTATCATGCTTACATGTGCATCAGGTATGAATATAGTGTCACTGTGTAAAAGTTGTAAGCAAATAAAATGCATTATGGATCTGTTGGGGTCCGCTAAAAACATAAGCATCACACAGTGCCGATAATGGGTATAGGGTGTCGATAATTGGCATTTTAGTAGGTAGACTATGACCCTCGTAAGTCAATAGCCTAGCAAGGTTACTTCCTGCAATTAACTAGGATTGTAGAGCTGTGGGTAAGTTCACTTCCAGTGCAAGAATCAACTTCATAGACTGCAACTACAGTAGGAGACAAAAAAAAGTTCCAGTTCCACACCCGTTCCAACGGTGGGTAAGAAAAACAGAAACACGGAATCAACGCATAAAAACCCGACGAATAACGCATAACAAACGCCGTTAAGTTTACGTTTCCAAATTTTTTATCTTAGCGCTTATTTTATAAACGCATGTGCACGCGCACATTGGGCGGGCGCCAGGTGTGCTATTTCTAGCGAGTGTTTTTTTCGTCTCTTTTGTTTTCTTCTTCGTAGATGTCATTTTGCTCTACTGCTGACAGAAGTAAGTAGTAGTTATTTCTCTTCCTAGCCTTTTGGCCTGTGCCCACTAGTGTCCTTCAGCTCTACTTGTATTAGCTATTAGCTTTGCTTTCTTGTTGGTAACTACTCAGTTTAGACAAGATGCTTGGACAAAGCTTGCCATATAGTTTTGTAGAGGTTAGGTTTTCTAAGCATAGTGTTAGGTAAAGTCTGGTGTAGACTAAGGCTTGCAAAACAAAGCCCCCCCCCTCCCCCCTTTTTAAATGCCCTCACAGGACCTTTAGTGGCTAGCAAGCCTTGCCTTAGAGAAACTTCACCGAGTAGCTTAGCAGACCTTGCCTTAGAAAGGTTGAAGAGTTTACAGAGCATCTAGTAGCTTAGCAGGACTTGCATTAAAAAAAACTTAACCTCTAGAACCCCCTAGAAGCTTTTGTATGCAACAAGCCACGTCAGAATGTTAGGCTTCACTTCAACCATGTATAGACCAAGAGATGGTATGATGCATTTACACATTGATATTTTGGCTAACAGAGAAGAACTCTGTCGGTGTAGCCCTTAACCATGGTGGAATATGGGTCATGTGTTTGGTGGCAGGTGTACTGTTAAGAGTGGCAAAGTAACGTCAAGAACATAAATGCATTTCTCTATTGCATGGTGGATGTCTCATTGTACATGCAACAGGACTCCGGCTTCTAAGGTTTGAGTTGTAGGATAAGTTGGTCCTTGATGCCCCCCCATCGACTTACACATACTAGTTGACTTCCCTCCTACAATCTGTTTCCAACCACCTACATGTACTTCTCCATGGACCCTATTGAAATTTGAGCCTGTAATGAGAGAAGTGTTTGGAGTCGATCCAGCAGGCATACAAGTGTGCTTGCAAAAGAATGGAAAATTATATTGATAGTGTTAGTTTTAAAACTGACCGTCATTTTTTATTATGTGAAGATGTCTACTACTACAAGGCAAGTACATCTACGATTCACACAAAAATATACATGTCAGAGAAATGGTGTACACACCAAGATATGCAAACACTTTGTCGTCTTTTGTCATGCCAATTGGGTCATCTTGGTTGTGACAGCCAACCTTAACACAAGCCTTGCATGATACTGTGTTTAATTGTCATGAAAGTTCACTGGTTATAGTTATGCATGCTCATTGCTCAATTATTATGGTAACCAGTGAACAAAATATAGTAATTTTGTAAAGTACAACATTCAAGTTCAAACAATCCTGAGTGCAGTCTGTGGATCTCAAGTTGGACTGCATTCACCAATCCATATAACATCCTCTATGCCACAAGTCATCTCTCCCATCTTCTTTTCATCTGGAAAGGTAGGGTAGGGAGGAGAATTGTAATATTACCTTGCCTTTAAGATTAGGAAATCAAATGTTTGACCAATACAATCTAAGCTTGCCAAAGAGTAGCTAAGTTTGTTAAGGAGTAAACTAAGCAGGCAAGATTGTCTTAGGTCCTTCAAGCCCCCAAGCTAACCTAGCCACAACCCAGGAAAAGCTATGTTCATAAGCTTACCTTTCAAATTTAGAATAAGCTAATCAATCAAGCTTCCTTAAACTAAGCCAAACCAGCTTATAAACTATAAGCTTAAACCAAGTTGTCAGATAAACCAAGCTTAGCAAGCTTTAGAAATGATAGACAGATTACCTTGTTCCGCGTGTCTGATGAACTGACAGTAGAGCTACCTTGGAAGGTCTATCCTAAAGCGGTCCTGCACCGCAGAATGGTGCGCAGTGAAATGTGTAGTCCTAGTTTGGTCTGTAGCAGACGCTGAAGCTAGTCAACAGTTGTTTCGTCGGTCCGCTTCATCAGCTCCTCTATTCCTTCGAGGTTTGCATTAATATCGATGGCCTTTCGTTGAAGAACGACTTTATGAATAGTAAAGAAGCAAGAGGTTGCCAAACGACGAACAAGCTGGAGAACGCCAATTGTACTTGAAGCGCGAGGCTGGAGAACGACCGCGCGAACAAGGGCGAGATAATTGAACCGCGAACGAGTTTGAAATGCAAAGAAAAAAGATTCCTCGCCGTTGGAACGGACATGTTATGTTACTAAACGGCGTTGGAACGACGTTGAAAATAGCGCCAACGGAATATTAACGCAACGGAAGTGGAACTTTTTTTTGTCTCCTACTGTACTGTGAGTTATACATGCGGGACCATTCGTGTGTCCATAATTGGCATCTTACGCTATCCTATATATGGTTGTCTTATCAAAAGGAATCACGAGATTTCCAAGTTTGTACTACGGCATCTTGATAATGGCCTCTGTCTCACTGGAAAAGACCCGCCTTGAAATGTAGGTGGTGCGATTTAGCAGCCACATTCAGCTATCTTGACGTGGCATGTGAAATATGTGAAAAGAAGTTGCTCTTATTGTAGCCAATCGTAACTCCGTCTACTTCAGGCATTTGTGCTCATGAAGTGCAGGGTACGAGTTTCTATGAACATGTTCTTGTTTTAGTCCGAAACCCGTCGTGGTTTTCAAACTTGCCTCATGTGCTCATTATTTTGTAGTTGCAATGGTGGTAGTCCTGATGATGTTCCCTGGGTGATTGCAATGGTGGCAGTCCTGATGGATATTTCCTGGTGGCTTGATGGTGGCAGTCCTGATGGATGTTCCCTGGCTGATTGCAGTGGTGGCAGTCCTGATGGATGCTCCCTGGTGGCTTGCAATGGTGGCAGTCCTGATGGATGTTCCCTGGTGGCTTGCAATGGTGGCAGTCCTGATGGATGTTCCCTGGTGGCTTGCAATGGTGGCAGTCCTGATGGATGTTCCCTGGCTGCTTGCAATGGTGGACAGTACATTTCCTCTGATAGATTGATGTACTCCCTTGGCTCGCTGATCCTGTTAGAGATGACTTGTCTACGAATTACTCTATTAAGTCTCAAATAGACCAAAAAGAGCTTCTTAGAGTCAAAATGGATACACGCAGGATTAGGTACCAAATTGACTTGAAAGAGCTTGGCAGTGTTAAAAAAAGGAGCGGAGTTTGCTCATTTTGACAAGAAAGAGCTTGCAATGACCTCAGTAATTTACTCCCTCAATGTTTCAACTAGATGCTCTAGCCTTCACTAGGAATAATGAATTGTGGCCTTCGGTGCAATTCGACCTCACTCTCTTTTCTTGTTGAGTTCGGACCGAGCACGAGCAATAAGCTACATAAGTACTATTTTTCTTGCTACTCCAACATCCTGGCCTGACTGTACAAGTCATAAAAAGATACATCTTGCTTTCTTGCTTTGGTGATCTTAGCTTACATTGCTTGAAGGAGGGCTTAGTAGTTGGCAGAAGCATCCTTTCAGCAGCCTATCAACCTTTTCCATTATGCTATGGAGTGCCTTCCTTCCAAGTTGCTGGATGCTTAGCCCCAATTGTTCAATAGTTTCTTATCCCTGCATTCAATGGTGGAACTCAAGACTACCCTGCATTCAATGGTGGAACTCAAGACTACACACTCTTCTACATATGTCTGCTGGTCTGAAATGTTTGCGTAGGGCAGCAGTTGCTCCATCAAAGTCGTTTCCATCATCCTCTAAAATCATAAGGGAGTACAGCATTAGCTGTCCCCTCCAGCAGCTTCAACTGGTAGAGTTTCTGCTCTTTATCCCGCCAAGCTATCTCAAGAGTTGCTCAATCTATACCTATCAAAGCTGTAGTCTCTCATATCCTTTGCCTCTCCAGTTTAAACACATGGGGTAGGAAAGTTGCTGAATGGCAGCTGCTTTTGTCTGGGCTTGGTAGCTTAGCATATAAACACGGTAAGCAAGTTGCTGAATGGCAGCTGCTTGTGTCTGGGCCTGGAATAGCTTAGCATATAAACATGGTAAGAGTTGCTGAATGGCAGCTGCTTGTGTCTGGGCCTGGAATAACTAAGCAACTGCATTCATTATGCCAGTAGATAATGAGCTGGTGCTGCAGGTATAAATGCAGCAGTGTCTGTCCCAGCAGCCGCTCAACTCTGACGCTGTTCTTGGATTGGTAGCAGTAATAGTAGTTGCTAGTCTAGCAGGGTTGCTAGTAGGCATTGCTACAGGGATCAACTCAGTTTTGACAATGGGTATGGTCACAAAAGTCCAGCAGAAATGCTGGCTAATGGAGTGACTCAGAAAGGTACACCATCAAGCTCTACTGTCAAGACAGGAGTGGTCTCTGGAGTGGTCTCTGCTATGACTACCCCAGTCCCAGTCCGCACGGTAACTTTCTCACTCACTGTTGATTCATAGACTTCAAGAGGAATCCCTGTTCCCAAGTGGGCTTCGTTTGCTGCCCCCAGATTTAGTTACTCCAGCTCCCCCTTCACCACCAGACTAGGCACGGCAACAGTTGACTGTGTGGTCTTATCACAGAAGACTGGTAAGGGTCGTCCACATGCATCATCTCTCTCAGCCACAGCCCTTGTCGTCCGCATGCATCTTCTTCGGGCACAACTCTTGTTATCCATGTGCATCACCTCTCAGCCACACCCCTTGTCTCCCACATCATCTCTTGGCCACATCCCTTGTCATCTGCGTGAGTCTTCTTCGGCCACACATCTTGTCTTCCGCGTGTGACTCCTTCGGCCAAACTCCTTGTCGTCCGCGTGCATTACCTCTCTCGGCCACACTCCTTTTCGTCCGCACGCGTCCATGTGAGAGCAGCTATCATCTGCAGCAACCATTCCTTCTCCTTGAGAAGGGCTTCTTTCAACATCGCTCATCCGCTCGTCTACTCCTCCATCCTCGCACACTCATGATCCCAGTGTTCTCTCTTTCACTGCGTGTAGAGTTCATTGGTGTTCCCGCTGAAGTTCAATTCACCACTCGTAGTGTGGTTAGCTCTTACCAAACATGCTCCTCTTCCCACTTCACAGCCTCTTGAAGGTATCCATTGGCTTGTCTCTGGCAGCTGAGTTTGAATCAGCTTGCTGCGCTCTGGCCTCGAGCTCTTAGTGTTACTGATCCTGACTCCACGATTCAGCTTGAGTAGCTTGTAGTTCAGCCTCCTGTCGACTGAAGAAACTCCCTCGCTCATACATGTAGCTCTGACAACAGCTTTTCCAGGATGTGTCATCTTTAGTCTTCTTTGGTATGAGTTCTCAGTCAAGTGTTCTCAGTTAAGGCTCTCAGTTCACGAAGGAACATTTATTGCTCGAGTCTAGGCTTGTTTTCTGGTTCTTGAAGGTCGCTAATCCTGGCGGGGTCACTGATTGTAGTGCTTGGGTGTTCCTCTAAGGGTTATTATTCGAAGGATACAGCACCTAACAGAATTCAAGAACTACCTAAACCTGCTTTCACACACACAGATGCACACACACACACACACACACACACACACACACACACACACACACATGAATGCATGATCAGCATGTATAATAACAAGGTGACTAGCAGCTACAGTCTAGTGAGGGCATTACATACTGTACTACACGCACTTTCTTGTGGTCATGTCGAATGTTGACGAGATGCACTTGCTCCTGTGCACAAATGTACTTGTGAGGCTTGTTTGTAAGTGACCATTGCTGGCCTGATCAGCAGCTTGTCAACACGTTTGTGAATTGTTTTCCTTTTAGACCCAATGGGACCACGGCATGGAATGTGGTGGATAAGGACAGTGTCGTCAAAGTTAACATTGTCAAGGTATGTGAGCAAGTAGGCAAGGTTGTCACTGCTAGCAATAGTTTCTAGTAGCCATTGTCAGCAATATAGATCATCTTTATTGGGAGCTATTACCAAATTGTGAGAATTATGTATATATATATTCATATATACATATACATTAATATACAATAAATATATACATACTGTATATATATACATATATTATACATACATACATATATATACACATATACATATATACATGTATAACATAATATATACATATATATATATATATATACATATCTATACATAATTATATACACATATGTACACATATATACATATATCTATAACAAAGGCTGGTTGTTAAGCAGGGAGCTTGTTCATCAGTCAGCAAGAACATGGCTTTCTCAATAATCAATTTACTCTCTCCTAGATGCTCTAACCTTAATCAGGAAGAAGGCTAGAGCATCTAGTCAAACATTGAGAGAGTAAAATTCAAGTTGATTATTGAGAAGGTCATTGCAATTTCGTTATGTCAACTGAGAGTTGGTTGAGAAGAAGTTGGAAGTTGCTTGATATTGTGAGCATTCACTGAGCAAGTCATGGCCATGTGCAGACACTATCAATTTCTTATAGGCATTGATAACTGTGTTTGTATATACTGTATTGGGCTCCGCTGCAAGGGATGGTGAAGGTTGCATAGCTAAGCCTGGAGAGTGTTGTACCCAGGTATCACATCTACGAATTTGTTACTTACTGGCCATGAAGGATAGACTGACTTTCAAGCAGGAGGGGGCACGGGCACAATCAGTTTTAGACCAATAGAGGCATGTACTTGTGAGGCAGTGAAGGACGTACATGTATGTAGGCTCTTAACAAAAAGTACATTGGCGCTTACACCTTTGATACCCATTTAACAACTAGTTCTTATAGTGTACACACACACACACACACACACACACATACTTACTTGCACACACACATACACACTTGCACACACACATACACACTTGCATACATGCATACATGCACACATGCATGCACAAACACACGTGCACACATACCCACTTGCACACATGCATGTACACACACACACACACACACACTTACACACATGCATTCACACACACATGCACTCATTTTTATGAACCTGGTAGACAGCTCTGATACTGGAGCTGCATGGGCTCAGTTTTGGAGATGGATGTTGGCTGGACTATCTCTGGACACAGCCAATACGTTCCAAAATAGCAAACCAAGGAACTGATGACACTATATAATGTGTTCCTCAATACAGCAGTGGTCTTCACTGTCTCCACATTGTGGGAGTACATGTATGATAGTGGTCTTCTCTGTCTCCACATTGTGTGAGTATGATAGTGGTCTTCACTGTCTCCACATTGTGGGAGTACATGTATGATAGTGGTCTTCTCTGTCTCCACATTGTGTGAGTATGATAGTGGTCTTCACTGTCTCCACATTGTGGGAGATGATAGTGGTCTTCTCTGTCTCCACATTGTGGGAGTATGATAGTGGTCTTCTCTGTCTCCACATTGTGGGAGTATGATAGTGGTCTTCACTGTCTCCACATTGTGGGAGTATGATAGTGGTCTTCACTGTCTCCACATTGTGGGAGTATGATAGTGGTCTTCTCTGTCTCCACATTGTGGGAGTATGATAGTGGTCTTCACTGTCTCCACATTGTGGGAGTATGATAGTGGTCTTCACTGCCTCCACATCGTGGGAGTATGATAGTGGTCTTCACTGTCTCCACATTGTGGGAGTATGATAGTGGTCTTCTCTGTCTCCACATTGTGGGAGTATGATAGTGGTCTTCTCTGTCTCCACATTGTGGGAGTATGATAGTGGTCTTCTCTGTCTCCACATTGTGGGAGTATGATAGTGGTCTTCACTGTCTCCACATTGTGGGAGTATGATAGTGGTCTTCTCTGTCTCCACATTGTGGGAGTATGATAGTGGTCTTCACTGTCTCCACATTGTAGGAGTATGATAGTGGTCTTCACTGTCTCCACATTGTGTGAGTATGATAGTGGTCTTCTCTGTCTCCACATTGTGGGAGTATGATAGTGGTCTTTACCGTCTCCGCATTGTGGGAGTATGATAGTGGTCTTCACCGTCTCCACATTGTGCGAGTATGATAGTGGTCTTCACTGTCTCCACATTGTGGGAGTATGATAGTGGTCTTCTCTGTCTCCACATTGTGGGAGTATGATAGTGGTCTTCACCGTCTCCACATTGTGGGAGTATGATAGTGGTCTTCACTGTCTCCACATTGTGGGAGTATGATAGTGGTCTTCACCGTCTCCAACATTGTGGGAGTATGATAGTGGTCTTCACTGTCTCCACATTGTGGGAGTATGATAGTGGTCTTCTCTGTCTCCACATTGTGGGAGTATGGTAGTGGTCTTCACTGTCTCCACATTGTGGGAGTATGGTAGTGGTCTTCTCTCTCTCCACATTGTGGGAGTATGATAGTGGTCTTCTCTGTCTCCACATTGTGGGAGTATGATAGTGGTCTTCTCTGTCTCCACATTGTGGGAGTATGATTGTGGTCTTCACTGTCTCCACATTGTGAGAGTATGATAGTGGTCTTCTCTGTCTCCACATTGTGGGAGTATGATAGTGGTCTTCACCGTCTCCACATTGTGGAAGTATGATAGTGGTCTTCACCGTCTCCACATTGTGGGGAGTATGATAGTGGTCTTCACTGTTTCCACATTGTGGGAGTATGATAGTGGTCTTCTCTGTCTCCACATTGTGGGAGTGTATTATTGCAGTTCTCGTGTCCTTGTCTCCCTGCAGGGTCCATTGTATGAGGAAGTGCAGCAGACATTCTCCAGCTGGGCACAGCAGAACATTCGACTTTATAAGGACCACTCTTACATCCAGTTTGACTACATCGTTGGACCCATTCCTTTCAAGTGAGTTATTCTGTTCAAATATTCGTAATAAAGCAGTATCGTATGAGTTTCAATTTCCCTCTGGGCAAATCATAACCATGTATCACCTGTTGTAACCATCCCTCTAGTTGTGGCCACCCCTTTAATTGCAACCCCCCCTCTAGTTGTGGCCACTCCTTTAATTTTAACCATCCCTCCAGTTGTGACAGAATAACTGAGTCTCAATTGGTTATTGTAACCACACCTCTCCTCCAGTCACGACTGCATCAGCTAGAATAATTTTACCAGCCGTGCTTAGATTTTTCTTCTATGATGCAAATCCAAGAGCTACGGTTTGTTTGAGTCAGCCTCCATTGAATGGTCTACAACAAAACCTTTGGCAAAGAAATCCCTCCATGAGGATGTTCTTTCTCAAAGGTGAACGGAGTCTGAGTGTTTTGTGTTAGACATGCATGGATTGCCTGAGCAGCCCTTTCTCTGTTAGAAAAGCTTCCAGAAGCATTAAGGTTCATCAGGGAGGAGTCCCTCGAAGATGCAAATTGCAATTGGAGGTTGAATCTTCTACTCCATTCCAGCATGCTCCAGCTAATCCATTCTTTAGCGTGCTCTAGCTACTCCATTCATCATTGTGCTCTAGCTACTCCATTCATCACTCTAGCTACCCCATTAATCACTGAGCTCTAGCTACTCCATTCATCACTCTAGCTACTCCATTCATCACTGTGCTCTAGCTACTCCATTCATCACTGTGCTCTAGCTACTCCATTCATCACTGAGCTCTAGCTACTCCATTCATCACTGAGCTCTAGCTGCTCCATTCATCACTGAGCTCTAGCTACTCCATTCATCACTGAGCTCTAGCTACTCCATTCATCACTGTGCTCTAGCTACTCCATTCATCACTGAGCTCTAGCTACTCCATTCATCACTGAGCTCTAGCTACTCCATTCATCACTGAGCTCTAGCTACTCCATTCATCACTGAGCTCTAGCTACTCCATTCATCACTGTGCTCTAGCTACTCCATTCATCACTGAGCTCTAGCTACTCCATTCATCACTGTGCTCTAGCTACTCCATTCATCACTGAGCTCTAGCTACTCCATTCATCACTGCTCTAGCTACTCCATTCATTACTGAGCTCTAGCTACTCCTTTCATCACTGAGCTCTAGCTACTCCATTCATCACTGAGCTCTAGCTACACTCCATTCATCACGGTGCTCTAGCTACTCCATTCATTACTGAGCTCTAGCTACTCCATTCATCACTGAGCTCTAGCTACTCCATTCATCACTGAGCTCTAGCTACTCCTTTCATCACTGTGCTCTAGCTACTCCATTCATCACTGAGCTCTAGCTACTCCATTCATCACTGAGCTCTAGTTACTCCTGAGCTCTAGCTACTCCTTTCATCACTGAGCTCTAGCTACTCCATTCATCACTGAGCTCTAGCTACTCCATTCATCACTGAGCTCTAGCTACTCCATTCATCACTGAGCTCTAGCTACTCCATTCATCACTGAGCTCTAGCTACTCCATTCATTACTGAGCTCTAGCTACTCCATTCATCATTGTGCTCTAGCTACTCCATTCATCACTGTGCTCTAGCTACTCCATTCATCACTGAGCTCTAGCTATACTCCATTCATCACTGAGCTCTAGTTACTCCATTCATCACTGAGCTCTAGCTACTCCATTCACCACTGAGCTCTAGCTACTCCATTCATCACTGAGCTCTAGCTACTCCATTCATCACTGAGCTCTAGCTACTCCATTCATCACTGAGCTCTAGCTACTCCATTCATCACTGAGCTCTAGCTACTCCATTCATCACTGAGCTCTAGTTACTCCATTCATCACTGAGCTCTAGCTACTCCATTCATCACTGTGCTCTAGCTACACTCCATTCATCACTGAGCTCTAGCTACTCCATTCATCACTGAGCTCTAGCTACTCCATTCATCACGGTTCCTAGTAGAGGTTTTGTGAGCTACATCTATATTTTGAATGTTTGAACTGCCAATAACAGTGCGTGCCTGAAGTTAATACCATCAACTTTGCTTCGGATAAGTATACAGAAGAACCTCGATTATCCAGAGCCCAATTATCCGGAATCTCGGATTATCTGCAAGGCTAATTGTATGCACATGCATGTGTGAAGGGGGGGGGGGGGGGGGGGGGGTGTCCACTCAGATTTGGAGTGTGTCTGTCCCAGAATCATTCGTGTTTGAGCTGGAAGGGAGCGGAAAAGAGAGCTTTTGAAGGAGTTGAGTATGACTGGAGCTGCTGGGGTAAACGTAAGATAAACATCCTCTCTCAATGAACTCTCAGTTGACATACATGTAATAACATTACAGTAACCTTCTCAATAATCAACTTGAAATTCTATTCTCTCGACGTTACGACCAGATGCTCTAGTCCTTATCAACAATCCAGAAGAATATATATATATAAGCTGAAGAGTCAGAGCACATGGCAGCTACAGAGCCAGGGAGTGGGTATGAATTTCTAGCCTCAGTCTGTGACCTCAAGAAGAGTGAAGACAAGCTACATTTTTTTCCTTCTTTCCTCAACGAATGTTAAATTATGTACAGTTAGATATTGAGGTATTTTAATTAAATTCATGGCCTGACTTTTGAATATTATAATGAACTTCAGTTATACGTAAATTCGGTTATTATTCTCTAGACTTACAGAAAACTGCAGTTCTACTGTACACGGCTATATATCAACAGTCAGTTCATTGCACTTTGAACTTGGACTGTTGTTCTGCCCTTGAATGATGCTCCTCTTATTTTATTTCCACTTTCAGAGATGATATGGGCAAGGAAATTATTAGCCGCTTTACATCGGCAGCAGAGACCAAGAAGGTGTGGTACACCGATGCCAATGGGCGTGAAATGCAGCAAAGAATGTAAGTCTCAGCGGAATCGTCTACGTGAATCTACGTATGTAGTGGAGAGAGAGAGAAAAAGGGGGGAAAAGGGTTCCATACAGTACCTAAGAACTTGTGTTGGACCTCGACAGATGTCGTAGCAATACGGCTTCAGGCATGATTTTTTCCCTTGCTCTTTTTCCTCCCCAGAATTTCATTATTCTAGGCCAGTTTCATTAATGCTAGTCTCTAGTCTGTGACCAGTGGTGTGTTCTATTTCCTTGCTGTCTCTGTTGTGTTTCCTCTATGGCTGGTGTGACCAGTGGTATGTTCTATTTCCTTGCTCTCTCTCTTGTGTTTCCTCTATGGCTTGTGTGACCAGTGGTGTCTTTTATTTCCTTGCTCTCTCTCTTGTATTTCCCTCGTACTTCATAGCTAAGGCTAGGGCTAGGGCTAGGGCTAGTCAGTGAGTTTACCACCATGTTGTGGCAATGATACTAAATCCATTCCCCCCACCTTTTAAAGGATAAAATTTGGCGAGAGAAGTGAGCCCTCCTGGGGAATTGGACGAAAAACTTGGTATTTGCCGTGCATGGCGTTCATGTATGTGCCTGATACTTTACATTCACTCATAAAAAAGGAGGAATGGGTCACCCGCCTTAAATAATGTTGGCCTGTGTATGTAAACCGGGAATGATCGCCATGGTAAAGAGCATGATCGAGAGAATAAACAGCAACAGCAGATTTGAAGCTTGAGGAAAGAAAATGTCTGCCCCGGCAAGTGACAATGGGTTTGCTTGGTGGATAACTAATGGGAGAGGTTAACACTGACATATATCCACTTAATTAATCAGCGTGCTCTAGCTATGCAGGTATGTATGGCAATGCTTTAAATACGTGGCAATGATGGGCATGGTGAATCTGGAGAATATCTGACCAAGCTGTAGCCTCAACTTGAACAAGATAAGGAATATACATGTATATATATATAACAGATACAATTCTTAGCTACTTTCCCTGTCCAGTCCAAGCATTACATCATGACGACATCAATGATATACAGATCAGTGTACAGTATTAGGCCCTCAGCTACACTAGGACTAGGACAATGTCTGCAATGCAATGATCGGTACTCAAGTTTTATCCAATAGGGCATCAGGCTAAATTAATTTTTTCCTCCCATTTCCCCCTTCTCCATCCCCTTCACTTGCCACTCAATGCTTTGCATACATTACCACAGCACTAGACTCTTAACTGCTGGTCCTATGATTTTCATGTACATGTATCCGAATGGAATAAATGATAACTGAAAGTCAGGGTTTCATACTAAGTGGGTGGGGGGGGGGGGGGGGGGATACTAGGATATCCCCCACTCCCCCTAAATTCAGTTCTCCCAAGGATTTTATTTAGAAAGCAAGTTAGCATTCTATAGTTAATCAAACATTAAATAAAAAGAATAAGTCCTGGGGAAAGACCCAGACCCTAAGAGTAGGGCTAGCTAGGACTAGGGCAGTATTAGGTATGGACACTACATTTCTCTAAACCTATATACTATTAACTACTACTACTACTACTACTACTACTACTACTACTACTACTACTACTACTACATGTATTACTACTACTACCACCACCAACACTTTAATACTTTACTACAACTACTATACTATAACTACTACTACTACTACTTACTATACTACTACTATATTACTACTATTGCTACTACTACTACTACTTACTATACTACTACTATATTACTACTATTGCTACTACTACTACTACTTACTATACTACTACTATATTACTACTATTGCTACTACTACTACTACTTACTATACTACTACTATATTACTACTATTGCTACTACTACTACTACTTACTATACTACTACTATATTACTACTATTGCTACTACTACTACTACTTACTATACTACTACTATAATACTACTATTGCTACTACTACTACTACTACTTACTATACACTACTATAATACTACTATTGCTACTACTACTACTACTTACTATACTACTACTATAATACTACCTACTACTTACTATACTACTACTATATTACTACTATTGCTACTACTACTACTTATACCATTGCTACTTCTACTATATTACTTTACCACTACTACTAATACTGCTACTCCACTATGCTATATACTTCTACTCTGCTACACACTTCCCACCATGGTAAACTGATTTGTCCCAGATAGAAAATGGAGATTGATTCACCATTCAAGTGTGACATGAAATATGTATATATAACAAGCATAGTATTGTTCCAACGTGACAATGGAGTGGTTAGCATTTTGCTGGGGAAGTACATGTAGTAGCTAGTCAGGGGTGGTAAGCATTAGAGTGGACGTGCTCAGTAATCATGCAGAAGGTTTCTGTGCATGCCATTCATTGAATGTTCAAGTCGGTCAGTTCTCATTTGACTTTGATTGAGCATCTTCCTTCCGTCCTCCTTTCTGTCTCCAGTTTGTTGTGTTTTGTTATGGATAGCAGAGCATTAGTACGTAAGAAAGTGGAATGGAAGATTTATTTTGACTGCCAATGCTTTGCCTTGTTTTCATTTTTATTTGTTTTACTTAAATTTTGTATGTTTGAATTTTTATTTTATTGTTACTGTTTTTTTTTGTAGACGTAATTTTAGACCGACATGGCCTTTGAATGTTACACAGCCAGTCTCAGGAAATTACTATCCAGTAAACTCCAGGATATTCATGGAAGTAAGATGATTTTTACCAGATGTCAATCTTGTTGTTTAGTCAGGCGGATATGTGCACTGAAATACAACAATTGTTCCCTTTTGGGTTACAAGTGTCAAACTTGGTATAAGTAAAGATTATGGTATTAGAAACAGTTTTGGAAGTGGAGCCACCTGCAAAAATGTTTTGATATGAAGATTTTGCAGCATTTTTAGAAAGTACTTTCAACCTCATATTAACGGTTTGCGCGAGGATTAAAAATATCGCGCTCTATATACTTTCAATGCGCGAAATTAAAAACGCGAAAATAGTTTCGTCAAATTTGCAGTAGGAGAAAATGTCAAAGAGCTACCAGTTTGTGGATCCTCAGCAGCCTGGTCCATCAAGGGAGACACCTATAAAGACTAATTGGAACAGGTGTGTACTTTGTCAAGAAGAAACCTCTGAGGCCTTGCAATGCCCGGCCAAATCCAAACGCCATGATGTTGGTGCTGGACAGGGGTACTCGACCCTTTCTACAAGTATCCTCCGCTTCAGTGAGCTAAATCAGTTGCCCATGCCAATAGATTTGACTCGTCTGGATGAAGGAAATGGTATGGAAGCTACTTTCAAGGAGCACATGGTCAAGTGGCATAAATCATGTCACACGAAGTTCAACATCACGAAACTAAGAAGAGCAGAGAAAAAACACACGGCCCCTGAAGATAGTGACTCCGACTATTCAGTACCCAGGAAGAAGATTCGTATAAGTCGCTCTAATGAGTCTGTAACAAGGGACTCTTGTTTTTTTTGTGAAGGCACATCTGAGCCACTTCGTGTAGCAGCAACTTTTAAGCTGGACAATCGTGTTCGACAGTCTGCCTTAGCTTTGCAAGATGGGAAACTTCTTGCCAAACTCAGTGCTGGAGACTTGATGGCGCAAGAAGCCAAATACCATCCATTTTGCTTGGCATCCCTCTACAAGAAAGCTAAATCACAAGATGATCACAAGCAGGATGATGATGACAAGATCAACCATAGCATTGCTCTAGCAGAGTTACTTGCACACATTGAAGAAACAAGAATGGATGAAAGTGTGGCTCCAGTTCTCAAACTTGCAGATCTTGTGAAACTCTATGCTGCTCGACTACAGCAGCTCGGAGTAAAGCAGCCAAAGCCTTAATAGTACAAAGCTTAAAGATTGTATTCTTTCCCATTTACCAGACCTCAGTGCTCACAGAGAGGGTCGTAATGTGCTTCTTGCATTCACCAGTGATGTGGGATCAGCTCTGCGTAAGGCATGTGATGCAGATTATGATGATGAAGCTATTTGTCTGGCGAGAGCGGCCAAGATTGTACGGAGAGAAATGCTCAAATTGCAATCAACATTTACTGGCACATTTGACAAGGACTGTCAAGTGAAGTCGGTACCCCACTCACTGTTAGCACTAGTGTCCATGATCCATAATGGCCCTAGCATCAAGTCTCAAGGGGTTGATGGTTTGTCTCAAGCAACCCTCAGTGTAGCCCAGCTGCTACAGTACAACAGTTTTGTTAGACACCGGTCTGAAATTGCTGGTGTTCATCACAACAAAGCTAGAGAAACCCCACTGCCCATATACATTGGTCTCACCATTCATGCACGGACACGAAAGCGTGATGTGATAGACACTATGTTTGATCTTGGGCTATCCATCTCTTATGATCGGGTGTTAGAGATATCCACAGCAATGGGTAACCGTGTATGTGAACAATACCATCGTGATGCTGCAGTGTGTCCACCAAATTTGCATCAGTTTTTATTCACAACAGCAGCAGTCGATAATATTGACCATAACCCCAGTTCTACCACTGCCACCGGTTCGTTTCATGGAACTGGAATATCACTTTTCCAGCATCCAAATGAGCATAGCAGTGGACTTGATCGCAGAGAACATCGTATCTTAGTGAAAAAGACATCCAGCACCAAGAGAGTGTCAGAGCTTCCACAGTCATACACCAATGTGTGCCCGTTACAGCTTCCAAGGAAAGACCCACCAATCCCTAAAGTTGATGGTCCAGTCAACAGTGATGGCCAAGCTACTAACCAGGCATTACATGAGGAGATTAGGTTAGTATGCATGAGCACCCTCTAATTATCAAACATTGATGTGATGTTAAAATTAATGTCTTGGTGCAGGTGGTTAGAGGCAGTAGAGCAGAAATATCTAGAAGATGTCCACCTGGATAGCAATATATCTTGGGCAGCTTACCATGCAAATCTGCAGCCAGCACAGAATTGCCCTCCTACCATTACTGCTATGTTGCCTTTGTTTCCTGACGATTCCAAGAGTGTTGCAATGATACGTCACTCTATGGATATGATCAAGAGAGCTGTGCAGGAGCTCAACCCTAGTCAAGTCCCAGTGATCACTGTGGATCAGCCACTTTATGCCATAGCGAAGTTAATACAGTGGAACTGGCCAGACACTTATGGAGAGAATCATTTCATCATAATCCTGGGAGGATTGCACATTGAAATGGCTGCACTCAACGTGATTGGAGACTGGCTGGAAGACAGTGGCTGGGTAGAAGCCCTTGTTCAGGCAAAGGTGGCATCTACAGGGACTGCAGAGTCTTTTTTGAAGGCATCACATGTTACACGAACAAGACATGCGCATCAAGTGACAGCCAGTAGCTTGTATATCTTACTGAAGAAGTCCTATGCTTGCTACATGAAGTCGCTGGAGCCTGGAGATGAACAAGAAGTGTTCGAAGAATGGTGTGCTAGATGCAAACAAGAAGCACCTCAGTTCTATTTCTGGTACACAACTCTACAGCTTGAGCTACTTGTCTTGACATTCATCAAGTCATTGCGAACAGGAAATTTCCTCTGTATGTGGATAGCCTAACAAAGCTTGCACCATGGTTTTTTATCTTGGACCATACAAACTACGCTAGATGGGTGCCAGTTCACATACGTGACATGGCCAATCTGAGTACAGCCCATCCACAGGTAGCTGTTGAATTCAACAATGGCAACTTCACTGTTCACAAAACGAGAAGGGTTTTCTCAGCTATGGCCATCGACCAGGCACATGAGCAGAACAACTGTGCCATCAAGAGTGACGGTGGAGCTGTTGGGCTCACTCAATCTCCTGAAGCTCTCAGACGATGGATGGTGGCTGGACCTGAGATGGTAAGGATGACATCAGAATTTGAAGCATCTGTTCTCAAGAAGACTACAATAGATCAACGACACCACGAGAAGACCAGAAGTTCCCAGGTACGGTTTGCTCAACAAGTTCAAAGTATGGTAGAAGTGGTTGAAGAAATGGGTAATCCATTTCTGGAAGAAACCAAAGACCTATTGAAACTGGATACAAGGGACATTATTGACCCAGCTGTGGTGTCATCGGTTTGTAGTGCTGAGGAGAAAGGCATTAAACAGTATCAGACGTTTGTAGCTGAGAGATTGCAGGAACAGTCAAGACCGATTTCAGAGCCTATCAAGAAAAACAAATTGTTGCTGTTCAGTCGACCCCCTCCTCCAAAAAAATCCGGTGCAAGTTTGCAAGTATCTTCCTTGAAGAGTGATGTTTCTCTTTTTTCAAGATTGTACATCGCTTGTCAGTCACGCGATGGCAATCTGAACGAGTTTTTCTGTCATGAGAACCAAGCATGTCCTCCTTCACTGTCCCAGTATGGAAAGCTAAGGTTGGGAAACAAAGCTGACCTTTTGCACTGTCTGGAGAACTGCATAAAGATGAATGATAATCTACCATCGTTACCACATCCAGATGTTATTATTCTAGATGGGGCTGCTGTAGTTAATTTTCTGAAACCCCATGTTGCAAAGACCTTCGATGACTATGCACTAAATGTATTCTTGCCCTATGTCTTCAGTCAGTTGAAACGAGCTAATCGAGTAGACATAGTCTGGGATCAGTACTTCGACAACAGCCTGAAGTCCCAAACCAGAAGTAAGCGGGGCAAGGGAATAAGGAGGAGAGTTGATGCTTCTTCTAGTCTACCAGGTAACTGGCAGGAGTTTCTGCGGATAGATGCCAATAAAATTGAGTTGTTTGCCTTCTTGGTGAAGCATATATCACGGATGGTCATTACCAAGCAGATAGTTACTACAAGTGGTTCTGAAGTTTTGTGTATCCCTACACGGGACACCAGTAGTTTGGCCCCTTGTGACCATGAGGAGGCTGATACGCGGATTATTGTGCACCTGGCAGATGCAGTTAGTAAGGGCTACAAGAAGATCCTTGTACGCACAGTTGATACGGATGTGGTTGTCCTGGCTGTGAGCAGCAAAAGTTGATATTGAGGAGTTGTGGATAGCATTTGGTACAGCTAAGAGTTTCCGTCACATACCTGTGCATGAGATTGCTAGGTCACTAGGCCCAAGCAAGTCCATTGCTCTGCCAATGTTTCACGCCTACACTGGGTGTGATATGGTTTCGTCATTTGGCACAAAGGGTAAGAAGACGGCATGGACCACCTGGATAAACTATGAAGACATAACCCCAACTTTTCTTGCTCTGTCTGCCGGACCAGCACATATAAAAGATGAGGATGTAGCAGTGCTTGAGAGGTTCACTATCCTGCTTTATAATCGCACTAGCAACATTGTCAAAATTGATGAAGCTCGCCAAGAATTGTTCACCAAGAAAGGCCGGGCAATGGATGCTCTTCCTCCAACAAAAGCTGCTCTTGTGCAGCACATTAAAAGAGCAGTTTACCAAGGTGGACACTGCTGGGGCAAGACTTTACAAATTTGCCTGGACATGCCAACTCCTGGAAACTGGGGATGGGTTGATCCAAGCAACTGGAAACCACTGTGGACCATGCTACCTGAGGCCAGTGTCTCATCCAGAGAATTACTTTGCTGTGGGTGCAAGAAAGGTTGCACTGCAGGACGATGTAAGTGTAAAAAGGCAGCATTGAAATGCACTGCTCTGTGCCAATGTGGTGGAGAATGTGATACTTGAACCAATATCTCTGCTTGAACAAATTAATATAGTTCAACTTTTTCTCTTGGCATCAATTGTTTATGGTTCTACCATAAAATATCTACCTGTTGCAGCTCTATTTCATGTATTAAAGTAAGAAATACCTTGTAATGAGTTTAAACCTCTTTAGTTACAAATCGACAAAATATATATTCGCGTTTTTATTTTAGCGCACTGAAACTATATGGAGCGCGAAAATTACAATTATCGCGCAAGCCGTTACTATGAGGCTGAAAGTACTTTTTAAAAATGATGCAAAATCTTCAGATCAAAATATTTTTGCAGGTGGCTCCACTTCTAAAACTGTTTCTAATGCCTTAATCTTTAGTCATACCAAGTTTGACATTTGTAACCCAAAAGGGAACGATTGTTTCACATATCCGCCTGACTAGTTGTTGTTATATATGTCCAGTCAATGTTGTCATTGTGGTTTGGAATTTGTCATTTTTCTTGTCGCGGTAGGTGTCGTTGAACATTATCAATTTTATTTTATTATTATTATTTTATTATTATTATATATTTTTTTTGTAGTTTGATGATCAGAATGTTGGGAAGTCTCTCTTTGCCGTGATGACAGATAGATCTCAAGGTGGAGCTAGCTTGAATGACGGACAGTTAGAGATTATGGTAAGTTGAGAATGCCTCTGTGATCGGGCCCTACTTATTATTATTCCCTCCCCCCATGAATTTATGCAGACATTTTTGGGAGCATGCTAAAGTGTTTTGATAAGTAGCCTATACATCTCCAAGCTTTCTCACTTATTTACATTTGTAAAAAATAAAAGATACCACTTCTGTAGGTGTATCTCTCTCACCAAATTTTTGGAACCAAATTGCATCCACACAAATATCAAACCATAAATCACAAGGATCCAACAATGCACTAAAATAAATGACTACACTGACAGGAATAAATATGAACGTGAAGTATAACGGTCATGGCTATACGGTTGTTGTGAGGACAACCAAATACTGAACATGCCGTCTTCAATGAGACTTCTCTCTGTCAACTAGTACATCTGTGGTTGTGGAGATGCTAATATTAACTCATGGTTTACCATTGACCTGTACCTGTTTGATAAACAGTGACTTTTCTAATTTTACCTCTTACTATAACTTATGTAGCCCCCCCCCCAAAAAAATTGAAATACAATAAGATGTTTTTTTCCAGTCTTTGTTGTTTAGGCTTACCGACTTGTTAATGCCTCGGCCTCATTGTAGTTGTCTATGTATGTATGTGGTGTCTCGCTAAGAAACACTTTTCAAAGCTGTTGTTGGAAAGAAACAACAACAAACAGCAATGTATCTGACCCGCGGGTACAGTAGTAGCATCATTACCAAGGTAATGTTAGTGTGTTCCACAAAGCATTGAGGCCAAATTACTAGTGTGATCATTCCTATTACTATTAAAAATTTGGGGGCTTCTTGCAGCCCATGAAAATACAGTTGCCTTTGCCTCGTCTTCTAGCAGCGCGTGATTCTTCTTCTGGGGCTATGAAGTCCCAAATCACTTTCGATAGTTCAATCCCTGTGTGTCCACTGTTAAGCGAACTCGTGGAGTGTCCCAACAGTGCACCTGCTGCAAGGATGGTTCTGTTGTACTCATCTTCGGCTAAACAGTGTGCCTGTCGCAAGGATCGCTCTGTTGTACTCATCTTCGGCTAAAAGTGCACCTGTCGCAAGGACCGTTCCGTTGTGCTCATCTTTGGCTAAGCAGTGTCCCTGTCGCAAGGATCATTCTGTTGTACTCATCTTAGGCTAAATAGAGTCTTTCACTGATGAAGAATGTTCAAATAGTGTTGTAGATGTACATGCTATAGAGAGTGAAGTCAGTCGCAATGGGTGCCTGAGAAGCAGTCTAGCTAGTCTTGTTCACAATAATATTCCTTTTCTGCTTCACTCTGAAATTATTATTTTTACGCAGGTAAGTGATAATTTTTTTGTTGGGACACTAAATAGGCTGAGTTTTTATAGTACTTTTGAGCTCAGTGAAGATCCTCTGTGTACGGTGGATTTAAGAAGTTCTATACAGCACGTGGTAGAACTCAGAAAGACGAGTAGCAGTTGATGGTGGCCATCATGTAAAATAAACCCTGTTTCACTCACAATAATAATGAAGGTGGATGAGTGTTGCGATGTGTTGCATGCAACAGCGACTGCTTCTTCAGCTGGTGCCAACATTGTCACTTGCATGGATGAGTACGCAAGTCTTCCTGCTATACAGCTATAGCCAGCAAACAATCGCCACGAGAAGAAGAAAAATGATATTAAATTCCTCAGACGCAAAAATGACTTGAGCCAAACAGAGTTGTTGACAACAATGATTGGACTTGCAAGGATGACTATTAAAGAATAACACAGCCTATGCAAGTATATCAATGAGGAGAATGCGTTGCCTAGACAACCTAGGATTGCTTTGAGCATTGGAAATGAAGTGTGCAGAACTGATAGCTTTTTTTTAAAGTGTTCAGCCAAGTCCTTTTCATACCAGAAATTGGAGAAATCTTGAACAGCTCCCAATGGTTAAGATATAGTCAACGAATTTCGAGTGTCATAAATGTCACTGATAAAAAAAACACGAAATTAGTGGGGTGTGTTTCTTGTTCCTCATCAGACATATTTTGACATCAATTGATTACATCTCGTTAGCTCTAGTATCGAGATCTCATATGGGGCGATGATAAATGTGTCGGTTCCAACTTGTGAAGTCTCTGTGAATATTATTGTTGTTGATTCTGATCGAGGCTTGGTTTATCTTGTAGGCAGTGACTTAGTCTTAGTGTACTGTCTGCCTCAGGAATTTAGTGTGGATGATGTTCGTAGTACTGGTTGGACTCGGACTGGTTTGCA
This sequence comes from Cladorhizidae sp. MBARI D1340-BT2, assembly GCA_028752905.1. Classification (NCBI taxonomy): domain Eukaryota; kingdom Metazoa; phylum Porifera; class Demospongiae; order Poecilosclerida; family Cladorhizidae; species Cladorhizidae sp. MBARI D1340-BT2. The sequence goes on from JAQNBH010000002.1 coordinate 15,832,406, forward strand.
CTTTGCTGATGACCAAGGAGCAGCATTTGATTGTTAGAATATATAGCCAAGTTCTTATTCTTGATGAAGGCTGGAGCATCTAGTCGAAACGTCGAGAGAGTAAAATTCAAGTTGATTATTGAGAAGGTTATTGTAATTTCGTTATGTCAACTGAGAGTTGGTTGAGAGTGAAAGTCCAAATATGTGTATTTTTAGTTGGTGTTTGTAAGAATTGATTGATATGTCTTCCCTGATGGCAAAATTACGAGTCTAATCATCACCAAAAGCTTTTGACTTTTGACTTTACCAGCTTTGTGGGATACAGTATTCTTGGGCAGTATCCGCATTTTCAACTAAAGAAATGCGAGTGACAACAGACAAGAAAAGCTATAAAGTTGTTGCACTTTCTCATCATTGGCCACCAGTTCATGGAGTGAGAATCAATCTATTCACAGGAATCACCTCACCGAGGTTAGACTTCCTCTGCTCACCCGACTGTGAGGCTTCAGTCGAATCCTTTCTGCTCACAGTGCTGATGAGCTATAAGCATGAGGAGCTTCTTAGTTGCACCTCACCGAGGTTAAACTTCCTCTGCTCACCCGACTGCGAGGCTTGAGTCGAGCCTTTTCTGCTCACATTGCTGGTGGTCATAAGTATGGAGAGCTTCTTATTTGCAGACAGAACTTCTTGAATGGTGGAAACCAAACAAATTGTATACACAATTGAGTTGAAAACCAAATATATAGGAGATAGCTAGAAAACCTTGTTGGAAGGTGGAGCCATGTTAGGTCTCTCGTTGCTCCTATACAATCTCTACCTATATAGCTATTCTAATCAATGACCTATTCTAATCAATGACGTATTGTTATTCCCTAATATTTTACCCATTCTCTTTAAAGGAGATAAGCTTCTTTCAAATTCCATCGGTGCTGATTTTAGAAATATCGATAAAGTGGCACAACTATCTAAGCAGAAAGCAAGCAATTTGTGTCAGTGATGAAAGGAGTTTCTGATCCTCGAGTCGAAGTACATGAAAGTGGGTTATTGATTGGGGTATGCTGTGATGTGTTGTCCCCAATTATAGCCCATCATAAGCCCTTCAGTTTACATACATAGGGTGGCCACCAAGTAGTTGTTTATTATAAAAATTAAAATAATAATAAGGTGTAGCTTCCTCTCGGATTTAACTGAGACCGACATAATTATTTTGTTCTAAAAGTGGCTTTATTTAGATTAAAATCACCTTCTCGATAATCAACTTCAAATTGTATTCACTCGACATTTCGACTAGATGCTCTAGCTTTCATCATGGATTTTAATGTTATTATGTCAACTGAGAGTTCATTGAGCATTTATTTAGATTGTCAATCCTTTACCTTCCCCACCCCCTCCCTTTCACTCCCTACACACATGCACACACACAAACACACAAATGCATTTTAATACTGTGAATCACATGGTCAATATCCTGAGTTGTTCGCTCATCACTTCAAATATTAAAGATTGGTGGGTGCTTGCTCTATGAGCTGTTTATTCTGGCTGTGTTGATTATAGATGATGCACACACAGACACACACCATGACAATAATTGCTTGAAGTTATCCATCATCTTCTTGGGGCTATGTAGCTGTATGAGAGAATGTGCTAGCCTTTTTAATATCTAGCCAAAGCCAATGCTTAAAAGCTGCATGTAGTGTTGTCTTCTCTCTGTGCTCGGGCTCACTAATACCTCCAAGTCATCTAGTTCTGCTCTGTGTAAGTCTGCAAATGGATCTTCGTTACTGTCCTTCCCCTTGCCTTGTCCTTCCTGATCCTTGTTTCTACACAGCACCAAACAATACCTTTGTACTGGATGCTCGCACTAATGCATGTGTGCACCCGCAGAGTATAATCCTAGATTTTAATATAAAAAATAATTTCATGTCATTTTAACACGACATTACTGCCTGTATTAAATATGTATTATAAGCCTGTAATATATATGTGTGGGACGGTGTGTTCTTTCTGTAAGCAATCATTCCAGTCTTTGTTTATTCGTTTGTTTGTTTTCCTTTCAGGTTCACAGAAGGACTCTTTATGATGATAGTAGAGGTGTGGGCGAGCCTATTAACGAAACAGGGCTAGACGGTAAAGGGCTAATTATCCGGGGGAAACACTACATCATTTTGGACAGCCTCAAGAACGCAACTGAGCAGCATCGGTTGCTCGGAGAATCTTTATTTCTACGACCTCATCACGTGTTTATTAGGGACAAAGGGAGTTACAAGGATTGGACCAGTAATTACCTCACTTCGGTAGGTAATCATATTATACATCACTCAAAGTTACGAGGAAATTTTTTCTTCTTTAGCAGAGTATGTATTGAAACTAGATAATGCTCATCCTGGTCTTTTGTTTGAGGTAGCCAATTGTATGGGGAAAAGAGTGTCCGGTAATGTGTTATAAGATATCCCTCGTGAATGGCCTTCCCTGTAAACAGAAATACCTCGTACTTTTGAAGTTGACTTGCATGAGTGACCATGTATGTGTTCAGGCTGGTAGGCCCAGTGGTTTGGGTATCTATAAGACCTATACTTACATACACAATACATACATACATGTGATCTCCATAGATGTGTTCAGGCTGGTAGGCCCAGTGGTTTGGCAATGACAGTTTACATGTCATGTTCTGTGTATTTATAGTTGTGGAAATGTATTTATTTTATTATATTTCCATCCTCACTTGCAGTTTTCAGCCATGAAGACTCAACTCCCTCTCAATGTGCATCTTCTAACTTTTCAAGTCATGGCTCACAACAAGTATCTACTTCGCCTGGAACATCAGTTTGAAATCCACGAAAAGCCTTGGAATGCTGCAGCAAACGTCTCACTGGCTGTACGTGGGGTAGTGGGAGGGGATACCAAGAAATTGTGACCCACCTTAACATAAAACCTGGATTACAATGACCTTCTCAATTGAATTTTTTACTCTCTTGATGTCACGACTAAATGTTCTAGCCTCCTTCATCAGGAGAATCATTGAAACATCGAGAGAGTAAAAATTCAAGTTGATTATTGAGAAAGTCATTATAATTTTATTATGTCAACTGAGAGCCCATTGAAAATCTGAATGTTAAGCCTCTCAATGTTTAGTGCATGATAAGCTGTTAAGCGCTGGTCTCATCGTCATTACGAACTGTCTTTGTTAGGTGTGCATGTGGTACCATGCCACGAAGTGCCTGTCTTACTGTTGTTGAAATGAAAAACATGAAGTAGAGGATGCCTCCAGTGCGTCTGTCCTGAGAATTGTCTTCATCCTTCCCCAAACGTTCGCCAGTAAAGGGTATCCAGATATGGTGGCCTCGAAAAATACTTTGGGATACCGTCTCTCGCTCCTACTTCCAGCTCCCGAAACTAGTTTTTTTTGTGCCTGTTCCATTAAAAGTGCCCTTGCGGGATTCCCGTATCATTCCCGCATAACAGAATTCTGGGTATGGGTAAATCATGCACATGAAAGTATGCATACACAAAGAATGCCAGTATTGGAGTTCAGCTCGTTCACAGTTGGACTTAGTCTTCTGAATCTAGGAGTGTTGTCTCGAAGATAGAAACATTACAGCTGGTAGTGCAAAGAGATCAAGATCCCAAGTTCCAGCAAAGTTGGAATGGGACGGTGACTTTCGTTACAGTAGAAGCTGTACGATAGCACAAGGTATGTTTGTTTTGTTAGCCAAAAAATTTCCCTTGTCAGATTGCAAGAGCATTCTCATTTCACCTGCTGATTGTGAACGAGCCTTGAGCGTTCAAAATATCAAGACAAACAAGAGCAGTTGACTCAAAGTGCTGTCGATCAAGCTGGAAGCCCCTCCGCTTCATGCTTTGATTTCCACTCTGCTGTATCCAAGTGGTGGATGAAGGAGAGAGGAGACAAATGAAATATAATGAGACAATTTGTTTTGAGCAGGACAATGTTTTTATGATAACATGTTTGAAGTTTGCCTACCCCCAATTAGTATAATTCACCTTTAAGAATGAATAAAAGTGGAGATGATGCAAGTTGATGAATGCATGGTCCATATATTCAATTCCACAGTCCATCCCCCCCTAACTTCTGCCTTGCTCGCTTGAGCTATCTATACCAAGGAAAAGAAGACAACACACATCTCAATGTGATATGAGCACTAAATCTACTGTGATATAAAAAATAAATTAAATCTCTCCCCAAAGAGTTAATTAAGCAACAACAAAAATAATTCTAAAAACTATCAAGTGGCCCATCATGATTGCTTCCGTTCTTGGCACCGGCCCCCAAAAATTGTACAATTCCCCCCCCCCCAAACGAAAAGTGAATCAAAGGGTGGGATGTTCCCCTTAGTCTTGGCTTCTTCGCACTGTCACTATCAAGGTTTGTGGTTGATATGGAGGTACTTCAAGTGTGCATGCTCAAAAAAGTTTGCTAACATTAACGCTTCCCTCACAGGCTACAAGTAAAGCGTTTCCCTCACAGACTACAAGTAAGTATAAGTTGTTGCGAGGCTGGAGAACAACTAAATTTAAAGGCCAAGAAAGAAGCATAATAGCCTGGCCTCAAACAGTGTAGTAACATTTCTCAGCTCAGCTTGTGCTTAGTCTGTAGAAATGCTAGCCATTAACCCATTGAATGCCGACTTTGTTTGTGGTTTGTTGTATATTTTAACTCGTAACTTCTTTCAAGATTAAACTCAAGAAATACAAGAACTAGCTCCATTGAAGTAAGCATATAAAAGCTATGCCTTGCTATGTCGCTCTACAACATAACTTACAAGCAAAGAAATCCATCTAGGAGCTCCTCCTTGATCAAGAAATGGAATTCAGAGTGATTCCAGGTAAGCAAAGGTGCATGTGCTGCTTTCCACTGAAGAAGAACTTCCAGAAACAGTGGCAAAAGCCAGTAACAGACCGTTCATGAAGGCAGTTGCAATCGGCAGCCATTAAAACAAAAAACAAACCCAAAACCCTTTAATTTTACTTGCTTAACCCGTCCAACTGGAAGTAAAGTTTTATATAACTATTTAAAATCAATAGAGTCTATTGGTCATGTGCAGACAATAAATGGGCACATAGCTCAAATTCAAAATTCCTGATGAAGGCTAGAGCATCTAGTCGAAACATCGAGAGAAGACAATTTTATTGAGAAGGTTATTGGTAATGTTATTATGTCAACTGAGAGTTCATCAAGAATTCCCGATGATGTCCAAGTTGGCATCATTGGCATTTATGCGCATTTAGTCAGTTAAGGGAGGCTTTTACCATTTCTGGGGTGGTCGACACAACTTGTCATAACTTTTTTATTTATTTCTCAATGCAGGTGAAATTTTATCAAGATGCAGTGTATTGAATGTGCTTTCTTTTGATATGCTCAGATTTTGCATATCTACTACCTAGGTGAAGTTATGGATCCCACCTCAGTATCAGGGGCAAATATTCTAACTCATGGCCACTTAGTCCTAACCACTTCCCACTTAGGAAGTGCTTAGAGTGATCATAGAAGTGAAAAGTGAATGGCTAAAAATATCATTAGCACAACAACTGAATTTTAAGAGAGGTCAACCTGAAGTTCTAAACATGGTATGTATATCCATATGCATACCTTCACCATGGATGGACTTAAACATGTTTTAATCATTCACTTTTTAGAGCAGGGAAAGGACTTTCAAATGATATATTAAAATCTTGTATACATTAAAAAATGAGCAAGTTAGAATATTTCCAGATTCGGAAACAGTGATTTTCAGGAGAAGCCATGAAAAGTGGGTGTGTTTTGGGGGGGTATTTTTTTGGTAAAAATCGAAATGATGACGGTTGCCTGACAGGATGCGCAGATCATGTGATGACAGCACAGGGCTGCGTGGTAACTATGGTAATTGGAAGCTTACTGAGAGCTTCATTTAGAGTCCTTTTCCAGACTTCTATCATGAACGGTTAGGGAGATACGCTTACCTTTGGCAGGAGCGCCGTCTTCAAGATTCAAACGGTATTTTGTATATAGCTTGATAATGTGAAATAGAATGCACAAAAAGGTGCATAACTTCATAATGGAGTATTGAAATACTCTGAAACTTGAAACATAACAACTACATGCATCAAGGTATAGAATATAGCAATAAAAAATTAAAAAATTTAATCATAAAAAAAAATGGTAAAAGCCCCCTTAATAAACAGCACCTTTCAAAACCTTATTGCCTGTCATATGATGGTTATGAATCATAGAACTTTCAAAAAGTGAAACTCAAACTTGTACGATTATTAAGTACTTGAAGGTTTTGCTTTTACAGAGTGTTCAAAATACCTGAGTTTCCGACTTTCGAACTCCATAAATTCTGCACACTTCATTCTATGAACTTGATATATAACTCAAAAGATAACTCTCCGTGTGCTCTCTTTTCGATAGAAAAACTGTTGCATAGGTATAACTATGCCAAAGTTACATGTAGTCCAAGTTGCTCGGAACCTGCATGCCTTAGTTCTCTGCAGTTCCTGATTGGAATTGCATTAGGTGTTCAATGCTAAATAGCCACTGATTAGTAATTTCCAACTGTCTAGCACTTTCCAAGCGGGATCCAGAACTGCACAGAGAATTCAGGCATGCAGGTTTTGAAGCCCCAAACTTTGAATGCATGTACCTTTTGTATACTTATACCAATGCAACATTTTTTTAGTATCAAAAGGGAGCACACAGAGAGAGCTATCTTTTTGGCTATATATCAAAGTTCATAGAGTGCAGTGCGCAGAATCTATGGAGTTCCAAAGTTGAACCTCAAGTATTTTTAACTTGTTGTAAAGAATGGTATCACCCCCACCTGGAAAGTGTGATAACTGCCTAGCTGAAACAATGAAATTTTACACTGTGAAATTTATTCCCATGAACATTTTAGAATTTTATTTCACAAACTATAGTGTGTGCGTATATATATATTTGTACTGTATGTAACTGGAATGGAGAGGAGTCAGGTGGGAATAAGGATTTTTTTGGTGGTGGGGGGAGGGAATCCTATACCAAACTACTTGGCTGAGTGCTTATAGCAGAATCTGTAAGTGAACCAGCAGACATAATAGGTTAGCTAAATAACTTGCAACCAGGTTTTATAATAGCATATCTTTTGGTTTGTTGTTATTTTGTTTCTATTTAACCCTTTCATGGTCGTTTTTTTAAATTTTTAATATTGCTACCATTACTAAAATTAACTGTATTGTCTCAAATATTTATTAAAGTCCATAGCAACCATATATATTTGGAATCACACATAGTTACTTAATATGTAGGTGTGGTTTATGTTGCCTAGCAACAAAGTATGTGGTTGCAATTGTGGTTTTAGTGCAATTGTGGTTTTAGTAATTAATTTTAATTATTGTTCTATTTTCAAGTATATTTTATGATAACATGTTTTATACATTTGCAGGTACACAAATTTCAACCATAATGACCAGACTGCAGCATGGAATTATGAAAAACAGAAGAAAGCTTACATCACAGAGCTCAAATACCCAGCAGTCACGATGAGACATCGTGACTGATGGGTATTTGAGCTCTGTGAGAGGTAGGACTGCTGTGACTTTGTGTAGATCCAAAAACTGTGGACATAGAAAGAGAAATTTTTATATTCTATACCTTTTTGAACAGTAATACTTACCTAAAGGCTGAGTAAGACTCTTATCACTAGAGCTGGAGCTGTCATCAGAAACTATATCTATTGGATCTTCATCTTCCTCCGTTACTTCTGAGTGACTAAGCTCAGGGTTTGCTCTGGGAAGGTAGCTCTCAACACCTTCGCCTTCAAAATCACTGTCATCCGCTTCAGAAAGGCCGAAATCGTCGTCTTCCAGTAAAAGCAGCACATCGCTAACGTTCAAGCGCTTAGCCATGATTTCCGTGTGAGCTTTCCGGGTTCAAAGTCCTTAGCAACCGTTATGCTGTCATTGTTTTGTGAATACCACGTGATAGAGCTACGTTTTAGGCGTCGTTTAATACGATTTTTATGGGGATAAGTTCGAACGATCTATTTTTTATGAATTTTTTAACTACGAGACTTCTTAGGGCGCTTTAAAGCGCCCGTGACCGTTAAAGGGTTAAGGGTGGGGGGAGGGAGTGGTTATGATTATAAAAAATATTTAAGGATCCTCTTAATATTTTTGTTTTTAGTATTTAGTGTCAGCTGAAAGTAATTGTACATATTTGTACGATGTTTTGCATGTTACATTCTTACAGTATATACCCTTAAAGATGACATCATTCAACCTTCACTGCTATACTTCACTTCACAAGCAAAATAAAAATAAATATATATTTATCCATTAGTTGAATTTAGGTCAGCATTTCCCCATCTGAACCATTTTCCCAGTTAAATAATTTAGCATGTTTGCTATATAGCTACTATATAGCTACATTGATATAGCTACATTGATATGACACTTAATCTCATCTCTTTATATATATCTAGGATTTGTTTGTGTTTGGGGTGGACTCTGTGACAGAGCTTGGCTTGGCTGCCAACGTTGTAGCTCCTGTTTCTAGACTGAAGTGGAAAACTCAACAACACGAATCAGGTAAACACAATGGGATATCTACCGAGCATACTCAGGAAGTAACAACAACCATGACATGGACCTTTCTATGGACCTTTCTAGTTGCTTTTTGTTAACTCGAAGCACATGTTGTATCTCAATGCATCCAACGAGACATCACTACAGTCAAGTAACATGACATCACTTGTAACTATGATATACTTTAGCTGAGATTGATATTACAGTGTATATTTTGTATAATTAAAAAAAATTTTTTTTTTCAGAGGAGAGATCAGATGCCACGCTAAAAGTTCCAATTTCTACATACACACGTGTACTTATTTGTTTTAACGTAACATTGTTATGTTGTAGTTATTTGATAAGCTTTCTCTCAACCAGTCATGAATGACGACCATTTCCGATTTACATAAGCCCACATTATTTGAGGCGGGTGACCTGTTCCGGGTGAACGTATGATGAATACAAAGACATGCATACACCATATGCATTTGCTCTGGGAGCCCAAGTGATAAAGTTATGGTATCATGATTATAGTGAACAACAATTCATGGTTGATTATGTATTTACAAAGTTTGCCATCATTTCATACAGGAAGAAGTGAGGCTCTGGGAAACCCAAAATTCAATATGAAACACTGTTTTTAGTTTGTCTCAGTATGCTGGCGAGATGCAATGCTATCTGCTGGTTAGAAATTGAAACTTAAGAAGCAGCTGCAAGTGTCCAACTTTGCTGCAAGTCTAGGGATGGCCCAAAAAGGAAACCGTGGATGACCAACTCTCTTTTCAATATTCAACAAAGTCAACAGACACTGTGATTGTGCGTGATAAATTTGCTCTTTCTTGACGTTAAAATGGCACGATTGCAGCAAAGTCCTTTGTTGTGTGGGATTGTGGCTTTGCCAAATGACATGAAGTGTTTATGGGAGACTGATGCAAATTGTTCTGTAATAAGTGACTAAACCAAGTGTTTTATTGGGGAGTCATTGGGCCTAGATGGTAATACCCTTGTTCTTTCCTAGGTGAACGAGGTGGACGTTTCCAAGATGTCCCTCCAGTCACTGCTCCACAGTTTGTTGTTGTTCTTCAGCCGATGCAGATAAGAACCTTCCAAGTTACCTTCAAGCCTGAATAGGGTTGCTGTTCACAGAGCTCCTGTGACAAGATATTCAGAATAACTAGGACTTATGTGTATATTAGATTAGTAACACATTTGTGCATACATTTATACTACATAGTACATAGTAGAAGAGAAGGGTGTGACTAAAACCCCAGAATGGTCTATTATGCTTTCTATCGTTTATATACCAACTTCATTCATCATGCAGCATTATGATCAGTTTTGTACCAGATTGTAGCAGTCAATGTAATTGATGCATATATATATATATAATATATATATATGCTGGGCACTGCCATGTGAACAACTAGGTACTTAACATTGAGCAGGAACAGTCAACGCCCATGTGTAGATTTTGTCTTGGTAAGGATTGACAATGTATGTATGTACCTGGCTGGCTAGAAGGCAAGGCAAATGGGTATATAGTTTAGCCTGGAGAATATCGGACATTAAGGGGGGATTACTCTGTGACCCCCATCAATAATTAACGAGAAAAACAAAACCAGCGATCCCACTTGGCTCTATAAATTTGATTTTTTGGTAATATAATGTGGCGACTTTATCTTTAGTAGGAATATTGAAAGCACTTACTTCCACCCTTATTAAAAATAAAAAAAATTCAGTCTGGCTACTACAGCAGCTCAACTAATATTACGTTGTAGGGAAGTCTATGTTTAGGATTCCCTGCGAGGTTCTGTGTCACCGTTTTATCTCTTCTAACCGATGAGAAAGAGAATTGTAACAAAAGGTGATCATCAATTCGAATATTTATTATTAAAAGTCAAGGGAGTTATGTCATGATTACTGTTCCGTAATTGCACCGCACACAGCTCCCCCCAGAACTGATTTGATCTTAACCCTTTCACTGGCAGATTTACGGAGGACTTTTTACAAAAATTGCACATTATTTTTTTATAGAGGACCACATGAAGACAAGTACCCAACAACTATATATCAGGTGATAGCTGATGCATGAAGGGACGTTATGGTAAATTTTAGTTGCTTAGCAACAAACCACAGAAATGTGAATAATTTATTGTTATAAGAGACGGGAAGTAAAATAAAAGGGTTTATATCGGGTTTATATCATCTCAATTTCATATTACACACGAAACCAGCAATGTTAGCCGGTCAACTTTTGGTCAACAACAACTACTGTTTGTCAACAACAATTTTTTGGTTGATTACAACAAACCACAAAGATATGAATATCATTATAAGTTGAAAAAGGCTCGGTTTCATACATACACATGAAATCAGCAATGTTAGCTAGTCAACGTTTGGTCAACAACAACTATTTGTCAACAACATTTTTATATCAAACCACAAAGATGTGAATAGCATAACAAAGAGGAAGTAAGGGCTAGGGTCCATAGTACTGAAAAATAAATAAAAGTATGTGCAAAGTGTGCATAACATAATTATAAATAAATATAGATAAAAATAAAAGGGCAATGCTTGGCACTGTGAAGGTCTGCATGTTCAGCATAACTCAGACAAACACATAATGCTACATTATAAAAAATATATATATATATAAATAATAACCTCTCCTCCAACCCTGTCTTCTCCTCTGCTGCTTCCTCCCCCTCCTCCAGGTCCATGAGTGAAACTACCTTCCAAGGAGAAATAGTTCTTATTATTATGCTAGTTACTAGGCTTTACTATACAACTCTTATCTATTCTTACCTTGGGGGAAGTCTTCATGATCATCACTATCGTCTGAAGCTTCGCTTGGCAGAGTAGAGTGACCTATACTTTGAAAACTTGCTTCGTGGTCGGTGCCAACAGCTTCTGTTATAGCTGCCATAGCATCACCGTCAACTATGCCACTTCCCAGGTAAGCACAGGCACCTTCTTCCTCTTCTTCACTAACGTCAATCTCGAACAGGCCGAAGTCATCCTCAAATAGGAAGTCTTAACGCTTCGTCTCTACTAAAGCGGGTCGCCATTTCTTCTTCGAGACCGGGAATGAACCGGAAGTGATGTTTGCTGGCACGTTTACTTCCCTTTCCTCATTCCGTATGTTCCTGATATTCAGGGGTATTAGAGGCATGCTTTAATTCGTGCAATTTTTGAAGTACATGTACAGCGAACGGTTAATTTTTTACGAATTTTTTCGTCGCGACTAATCAGTTTTCGCGACTTAAGTCGCTTATGCCAGTGAAAGGGTTAATGAAGCTGTACGTCTACAAGTAGCTCGGTCCAAAAACCTTGCCGTTGTCTTGAATCTTCGTCGGAGCGCGTAGTTCCTAGGATTGGGGTACTTGGTATCCCGTGTGGTGGGTCCGGGGAGTGTTGAGTTGGCAGGACAGTGGGCTGTGCTAGGGGATGTTGAGGGGGGCGACCACGGCATGGTGGCTGTGCCACTTGGACCTCGGCAGACTCATCAAATTGTGCAATTTTCAGCCTATCGATCAAGATGGCCTCCTCGCGATGGCCGACCTGGACTAAGAATTTGTCTCCTGTGGCCAATACACGAAATGGGCCATCGTAAGGTGGCTGTAGGGGCGACTTGTGGCTGTTGTGAGGAATGAAGACAAATTTGGCCAAAGAGAGGGTGGCAGAATTGAGGTTGTGGGAGAGCTATGGTGCCCTGGGAGGACCGGTCTGAGTTCTGCTACATTGTCGCGGAGGCGGCGGAGAAGTTCCGGAACTGGTTCGCCCTGTCCATGGCCCACAAACTTCTCGGGGACAGTGAGTGGCGATCCAAACACTAGCTCTGCTGGGGATGTACCTAGGTCCTCCTTCGGCATGGTCTGGAGTCCTAGCATGACCCAATGAATCCACGAGGGTGATTGACAGCATGCTTTGAGGGACGCTTTCATGCTTCGATGGAACTTTTCCACAAGGCCATTCACCTGGGGGTGGTAAGCCGTAGTCCGATGCAGTTTGGTTCCGAGGAGGTTGGAGAGATCTTGCCAGAGTCGAGATGTGAACTGGGGTCCTCGGTCACAGGAGACATCGGAGGGAAGGCCGTAACGAGTAATCCATCCACTCAAGAAGGCATCAGCCACGTCTTTGGTACTTGTGCTAGCCAGGGGAATTGCTTCTGGCCAAGAAGTGACTCAGTCCACTACTGTGAGGGGGTGGGTGAAACCTTTAGAGAGTGGGAGTGGCCCTAGGAGATCCACATTCACATGGTCGAATCGGAGTATGGGCTCGTTGTACTCAGATAGTGGGGTACGATGGTGGCTGTTGACTTTGGCTCGTTGGCAAGCAATGCATGTCCTGGCCCATTCTCCGACCTGTCCGACCAAGGCCGTGCCAGACGTTTGCGGGCTACCAGCTTGTGGGTTGTCCGTATACCTGGATCGCTGAGGCCATGAAGGGTGTCGAAAATGCGACGGTGGAAAGAGACAGGTACGAGGGGATGTGGTCGACCAAGAGACACATCACACAACAGGGTTGTGTGATTGGGTCCAAAGGGAATGTCCTTATGTTGAAGGCCAGTGATTGCTGTCCGGCAGGCAGCCATATCGACTGGGTCTGCGACCTGTGTGGTTGCAAGGGCATAGAAATCAATGCCTCCACTGATGGCCGAAATGGCAGCACGGGAAAGAGTGTCTGCTACCACGTTGTCCTTGCCTGCCACATGTCTAATGTCCACGGTGAATTCTGAGATCGCTGAGAGCTGGCGCTGTTGTCGTGCAGACCAGGCATCTGAGATCTTACAGAGGGCAAACGTGAGTGGTTTGTGGTTGGTAAACAGGGAGAACTGGCGTCCTTCCAGGATATACCTTAAGTGGCGGATAGCCGTGTGGGCAGCAAGCAACTCTGTTGAATGTACTATATCTGGTCTGGACCGGCTAGAGCTTATGGCTGAAGGCCAGCGGTCGCCAGAGGCCATCTGTGAATTGCTCAAGAGTGCCTCCAATGGCCATATCTGAAGCATCAACGGTTACAGCTGTGGGAGCATCTGTGCGGGGATGGACCAGGAGGGTAGCAGAGGCCAGAGCAGTCCTTGCATCACGGAATGCTTTGTCCATAGTGGTCGACCATTTACCGGAGAGGTCCTTGCGGGACGGCCAACCAAAGCAGTGTAGAGAGGATGAAGTAGCAGGTACAAATCCGTGGCAAAAGTTAATTACTCCGAGGAAGGCCTGCAATTCCTTGATTACTGCCGGGCGGGGGAAATCTTGTATGGCTATCACCCGAGTTGGCATGGGTCATATGCCCTCGGCATTGACCACGTGGCCGAAGAAGGTTATCTCATCGATACTGAAGACACACTTGCCTGGGTGAATGACGAGGCCGTGCTGTTCAAGGCGATCGAAAACGGCAGTGAGATCCCGAAGATGCTTATTGGGGGAGGAACTGGCTACCAGGATGTCATCTAGGTAAATGAATACGCACTGCAGACCCCTCAAGACCGTGTCCATCAGTCTCTGAAATGCTTGGGCTGCGTTTGCAAGGCCGAAAGGTGTTCGCAGAAACTCGAAAAGGCTAAAAGGAGTAATCACTGCTGTCTTGGGGATGTCCATAGCACGTACCGGAATCTGGTGATAGCCCTTAATCAGGTCAATCGATGAGAAAATGGTCATACCAGCAAGTTGGCCGGCGAAGTCTTGGATGTGAGGCATCGGGTAGCAGTCAGTCTTGATGCTGCCATTGAGACGTCTAAAGTCCCCGCATGGGCGCCAACCATCACCAGGTTTGGGTGCAATGTGAAGTGGGGACGCCCATTAACTGGAGGAGTGCTGGACGATCCCAAGGTCTTCCATCTCTTTGAATGCTGCCTTTGCGACAGCAAGTTTGTCGGGGGACAAACGCCGGGCTGGCGAGCGGAGAGGAGACTGACCAGTATCGATACACAGCTCGACCCCATGGGGGACCCTGTCCTTGCGAAAAGACAACTCAATGAGTTTGGGCCTAGAGGCGAGTAGGTTGGCATAGACATTGTTTACCTGAGGAGGTTTGATTACGGTCAAAGGTACTGGTCCCACCATATACGAAGTCAGGATGGACATCAAGCGAAACCCTCTCAGGACATTCCATGTCAACATGTTATCACAATGGGGATCGCCATCGGCAGTGTGCGTCGCCTCCTCTGAGTGACTATGGAAGCATCCACACCCAACACGACCTGCTGACCTGCCTGGTACCAGCGACGCTGCCAGCTCCACCCATCAACCCAGACCTGCCGTGCACCCGAATCAGTAAAGCATGATCGTATGTATATTCTTGACCAACCTGGGAACCGAGCTCACTACCATGAGAATCGACACGGGTGACGCTCTGCCTGTCAGCTCCACTACGTACCCTTCTACCCCAAGCCAGGGTCACAGGTGTCAAAAACGAGATAGAAACACCATCGGCACCCCCCCCCCCCTTCCCCCCCATCGTCCTGGCACCCAGGAACCACTTCTGCATGGACTACCGCAAGGTCGATGCCGTCACGCACCCAGACATGCCCAGGATCGAGAACCTTCTGGATGGTCTCGCCGGACAGTTCATTACCATGCTGTATGCTAGCAGGTGCCAAAGGAGTGGGGCTCCCGGGATAAAACTGCTTTTACTACCACCTTTGGAAAGTATCAGTTTTCTATGATGCCCTTCGGCCTGGTTGGAGCACCTGCCACCTTGAAGCATCTGATGAACTCGCTGTTAGGTGACCTCAGCACCCACGTCGCAGCCTATATGTACAACCTCGTAATCTTCTCTAAGACCCAAACTGGCCAAATGTAAAAAGGCATCTCAGCCACTGGGTGGGCATGGTCAAGTCAGACTGGATGTGAGGGAAATCAACAGGACCACTCCTTGACTTTTCAAACAATAACCCACCATAGCCACAGCAACCACAACCCACAGCTAATGGATCACTACACCACCACAACCCCAAGGACACAACAATGGGCATTGTGACTAATAGACTAGGACTGTTCTACAGCTATATGATTGGCTAGGCATATCAGGTGACTGTGAGGAAATACCTGGATATATATATGTATTGTAAGGCACCAGAGTGGCACTCAGGAGTTTTGACTGATATTTGTAAGTACTATATATCAAGGTGTATGCTGACAGGGACAAAGAGAGAGAGAGAGAGTCAACCCGAGGGGTAACGCTGGAGTAAGGTCCTAAGTAGATAGGGCTGAGACTTGGGTCACGGAGATCAGTGGTCTAGGTAAGGTGATTGTTGAAGCTGGAGTACCTAGGCGTCGCGGGGTATTCACCCAGAGGTAGCTAACCGCTCGGGCTACAGCAGTTCCATTTTCTTATTGAGGAAGAAAGGTTTTAGGCAAGGGTGAATTTACCCGACAGTGGTGGCAGCGGTGGGATCTCTTGTAGTGAAAGGAGATCCTGGATCAGCCAGTAGCTAGCGAAGAGAAGTTGCTTAGCTAGCTGGAAGGAGACACCCAGGGCACGGCCTTGTGAGTTGAAAACCGACCCTTCAGTAGCCAGTGAGAGCTAGGAGGAGGTTTTGTGGTTTGTATTGATTTAATTTTTTCTCCCTCTCTTCCCAATCGTCCTGACTTGACATGTCAGAGGAGGAGAGAAGGATGCGGCGAGAATCCCGTCGAGGTCATGGGGGCACCTCTGAGGCCAACCTTCCTGTCGATCCCATGGATAGATTCCTCCAGCAGTGGATCCAGATCGACCAGACTCGGTCAGATCGAGAGGCACAGAAACAGGAGGCCCAGGCCAAACAGGAAGAGAGAGACTCGAGAAGCCCAGAGACGGGAAGAGGCCCAGATCAGGCAGGAGGAGAGAGAGGCTCGGCAGCAGCAGAGGTTCCTGCAGATGTTGGCTGAGGCGTCCAGACCTCCCCCTACTGAACCTCGACCCCCTTCGATGCCAAAACTCTCCATCCCTAAGTTTACTGAAGGGACGGACGATATGGGGACCTACCTGGAGGCATTTGAGGCTACGGCTGAGGCTGGCAAATGGCCACGTAATCAGTGGGCCATCATCTTACGCAGCTCCCTCTCCGGCGCATGTCTCACTGCTGTCGCCTCCATGCCTGCAGATCAGCAGAAAGACTACCCAAAAGTCAGAACTGAGGTCTTACGTGAATACCACATCTCCTGTGAGACCTACAGGCATAGGGTCTTCGACACTCCCTTCTCCACCTCCAATCCGGATGCCTGGCTTGCCAAGTACCGTCAGAGCTTTCACCAGTGGCTGGCCTCCTCGCCCCTCGAGCCAGAGGACGCGCTGCTGATGGAGATAACCCTGAGCAGACGTCCCAGGTGGTTGGAGTCTCGCATGAGAACTCTCGACACCCCATCATACGAGGAGCTCACTGTGAGGCACATAGAGAATCAACCCCGGAGAGAACAGGAGGAGCATCGGCAGACTGGGAAAAGCTCCACCCTCAGTACGATCTCTATGGCCAGAGATGCCGGCTAGGCCACCTCAGAGCTTAAGATTCTAGCCTAGGGGGCTGGGACAGCATAATCATCCCCGAGGAGGAAGCCCTGGGAACCACAGCAGAGGACAAATTGTCAATCCTCTCGCGGAAATTCGCTGTTTCCGGTGTAACCAGTTGGGACACCTAAGACGCGACTGTAAGGTGAAAGTTGAGCACGCCCAACTCACTGAAGCGACCCAGACCCTACCACCAGAAAATTCGTGGATTCGGGAAGGGAAGATCAATGGTCGAGCAGCATCTCTCTGGCTGGACACTGGATGTAAACGATCCCTCGTCCACCCAAGGTGCATCTCTCGGGAGCAACGCCTCGGGTGGGAGATTCCTTACTCGACGGCTAGCACCTGGGAGGTCTGGTTCTCTGCAGCAAGAGTGACGTTGCAAGTCAGGCAGACCAGACAGGTACTAACGGTAGGCGTGTCTCCCCACCTAACCGTCGACATGTTGGTTGGCAGAGACGTGCCACAATTGACTAAGTGGGTGGCTGAGAACCCCCCAGAGAAGATCGAGGTGACCCCCGAGGGCCCTCCAGCTGTGGCCCAAGTAGCCACATGAGCCCAGAGAAAGAGACAGGCTCTGAAGGAACAACAGGACATGGAGCAGCAGACCACTGAGCATGTCAAGCTCTCCAGCCCTGACCTGGACCTGAGTGAGGAGGAGAGTGCATCCACGATCCAACCCAACCTACCGAGACCCCTGGAACAGCCGCCAACACCGGTGGGCAGGCTGATGGAACGTGGGGTGGGGTACCCACACAACAGACTTTGGAGGAAGTGAAGGTTTCCCCTTCGCCTTCAGTGATGAAATGTTCATAACAGAACGACCCGAACCGAGGGAGGAGGCAGAACGCTCCACCCCGTGGTGGCCGGAGAAAGTGAGCCCGGAGGAACTGAGAGACATGCAGCACGCTGACCCCACCATGGAGAAAACCCGGCGACTGGCAGACCTAGGAGACGAGCGCTACACATGGGAAAAGGGTCTACTCCTGAGGTAGGAGGCAAGAAACTTATCATGGTGCCAGACAGAAACAGGGACGAGATACTACGCATCGCCCACAGTTCCGATCGCAGGACATTTCGGCCAGGAGAGAACCATAGACATTATCAGGTCCATGGACTGGCCCGGACTACATGCGGATGTTCGTAAGCTATGTTTGTCCAGCCCCTTTTGTCAGAAGGCAAAACCGGCTTCCACCCAGCATGCCCCTTACACTCACTCCTCCAGCCATACGACTACAAGATCTCGTATCGACCTGGATCAAAGAATGCAAATGCTGATGGCTGAGCAGAGAGCATAGCTCTCGTTTAGAGGAGGGGGAGGTGTCAGGGAAATGAACAGGACAACTCCCCGACTTTTCAAACAATAACCCACCATAACCACAGCAACCACAACCCACAGCTAATGGATCACTACACCACCACAACCACAAGGGCACAACAATGGGCATTGTGACTAATAGACTAGGACTGTTCTACAGCAATATGATTGGCTAGGCATATCAGGTGACTGTGAGGAAATACCTGGATATATATGTATTGTAAGGCACCAGAGTGCCACTCAGGAGTTTTGACTGATATTTGCGAGTACTATATATCAAGGTGTATGCTTACTTCCCTGAGGGACAAAGAGAGAGAGAGTCAACCAGAGGGGTGACGCTGGAGTACGGTCCTAAGTAGAGAGGGCTGAGACTTGGGTAACGGAGATCAGTGGTCTAGGTAGGGCGATTGGTGGAGTAGCCAATCCCTGGAGTACCTAGGCGTCACAGGGCATTCATCCAGAGGTAGCTAACCACTCGGGCTACAGCAGTACCATTTTCTTATTGAGGAAGAAAGATTTTAGGCAAGGGTGAAATTTCCCCGACACTGGACCTAGCTAAGGTTAGAGCGGTGCAAGATTTCGTACAACCAAACACGAAGAAAGATATTCGGGCCTTTCTCAGCCTGACTGGGTACCACCGAAGGTTTTCGTACCTCACTATGCCGACATCGCCACCCTCCTCTCGGACCTCACATCCCAAGAACACCAGATAAAATGAAATGGCTGCCCATCCATCAGGTGTTCGATCGGCTCAAACAGATGCTGCACACTGACCCCGTCTTCCTAGGAACAGAGTAATCAAAGAAGTTCACCCTCCAGACCGATGCCTCCAACATCGGCATTGCTGCAGTCCTTAGCCAGTTCGATGATCTGGCCAGGACTGACTGGTAGCGTATTTCTCACGCAAGCTCTGTAATTGGGAGAGGAACTATGCTGGCGTGGAGTGAGAATGCCTAGCGGTTGTTGAAGGGGTCCGTCACTTCGAGATATACCTGACCGGGGTCCCGTTTGACATCGTCACGAATCACAGCTGCCTCCGATATCTTCACACCATGAAAGATGCCGACGGCAGATTGACCAGATGGTCACTTCGCCTCCAACCCTTACAATAACCACATCCCATCGGCCAGGAAAATCAAATGGGAATGCCAACGGCCTATCTCAACAGGCCCGGTTTGACAATGAGAAAGCCAAGCTGCCGCTCCTGAGTCCACTACAGGAGGGGAAAGGGGCGAGTGTTGTCCTCAGCTGAAAGAACTGCTGCCATGTGACTCTTAATTGACATTAATTAGTAACCAGTATTTAGAACATGTCTATTTTTGGACTCACAGGGGACTTGTATTTAAGCAGGCTGCCCATGCTCAGGTATATAATCAATAACAACAACTAGTATATATATAAACAACAACTAGTGTATATATAAACAACTAGTATATATATAAACAACAACTAGTATATATATAAACAACAACTAGTATATATATAAACAACAACTAGTATATATATAAACAACAACTAGTGTATATATAAACAACTAGTATATATATAAACAACAACTAGTATATATATATAAACAACAACTAGTATATATATAAATAACAACTAGTATATATATAAACAACAACTAGTATACATATAAACAACAACTAGTATATATATAAACAACTAGTATATATATAAACAACAACTAGTGTATATATAAACAACTAGTATATATATAAACAACAACTAGTATATATATAAACAACAACTAGTATATATATAAACAACAACTAGTATATATATAAACAACAACTAGTGTATATATAAACAACTAGTATATATATAAACAACAACTAGTATATATATAAACAACAACTAGTATATATATAAACAACAACTAGTATATATATAAACAACAACTAGTATACATATAAACAACAACTAGTATATATATAAACAACTAGTATATATATAAACAACAACTAGTATATATATAAACAACTAGTATATATATAAAAAACTAGTATATACATAAACAACTAGTTATATATATAAACAACTAGTAGGTATATATATAAACAACAACTATATAGTATATATATAAACAACAACTAGTATACAATATGAACAAAAAATATTTTGATAAATCTGCAGTCAAAAAATGAAGCAATAATATACCAATTCCATCCAATCACTTTTATTGTCTAAAATCACATGATGCTGTAAGGTAAAGGGTCATTTATCTGTCTATGATCTTCATTATCCTCGTTTGTTTTTTGACGTGGAAAACTGCAGACAAATGTTTTTGCTAGTCAAAACAAAAGAATGGTAAAGGGTCACCTGACTGGTTGTGTGTCGACTCACATCCCACCTTTGGACCTATCTAGAATTTTCTTCGTATTAGTATCATGAAGTTACATGCAGCCAACAAGAAGGCTAGCCCGACGATGAGAAGGGCACTCAATATATCCTACGTATATGCAAGTATTAAGACAAACAATGGAATCTTTACTTCTGGAACCCTTGCCTTCATCACATTTATGAAGAGTGAATTTGCCTATTACAATTTTGAAGCCACTTCCCAGACACCATTGTACACTTAATTGTAAGACAATTATTTACATGATAATATAGGGTTATAAAGTTGTGTAAACCCGAGTAGAACAGCTGTGTGGGAAAACAGACACCCCTCCTGGTCCCAAGCTGCCAAGGGAGGTGCAGCGTTTCATTTAGGGGGCAGGGCAGGCATTTGCCCCCTCTCGAATCCTATGTGCCCCACCTTGGAATTTGGAATTGAAAGAAAAAAACATTGATCAAAGTTACGTTAGTCATCGAGTCAAAAGTTAATAGTTTACAATATACATTTATACAGCAATCTTCATTAATCAAAGTAAGTTAGTCAAAGTTACTACCGTTTACAAACATACATCATACAACAATTCTTCTGTTCCATACAATAATAATGGCATCTAACTCCACACCTGAGAGTTTCTCTGGCGTCTCAATTGCAATCTTCATCAAGTAAGAAAGATTAATTTGTCCAATTCGGTTTCTAGTTCGAGTTTTTATCAATTTCATTTGGGAGAAGCTCCTTTCAACTGAATCAGTGCTAACAGGAATAGTGAGACAGATGTTTGCCAGAGTGCTGATGTTGGGGAAGATTTCGTCAGTATGGAGTTTGGTTAGCTCCGAGTACAAAGTTCCTTTCGGCTGCTTGGATAGGTAGCTACGAATGTTTTCCACTCTGTTCTGAGTTTAGTGGATATCAGAGCTTCCTTGGCATATTCATCACCCTGCACAGTCTTCGCAGGAAGCTCTGCACTGTAGTGATCGATCAGTATATCCACCGAGTCCTTGTAGCAAGCTTGAAGAGTCTGCAGCTGGCACTTTCTTTGGATCAAAGATGCTAAATGACGAGACATCTTGTGAAACAAACCGACTCGATATATTGTTCTTCAACATAGTGATAAAGGGTTTAGCTACTCGATCTTAAGGAAGTGATTCTTTCTGTGGTTATTTTGATGTCAGTGGCTGCTTCCAAATCATCCTTTGTATCGAGCAATTCCAATACCCAGTTTGCCGCAGGCAATATAGCATCATCCAGTGAATGGAGTGTGGCATCAACAAGAGGGGCAATAGCTGTCAAATCTATTTTCTCTGCCTGGAGAGATCTGCTCAACTTGGCAACTTGTGGTAGAGCATAATCAAGAAGATATATGGTAGATACTGTTGAGGGTTTACAAAGAGCTTTGCTAATTCCCAATGCTTCAAGCTGGTATGTCTGCTCATAGATGTTGTTGAGGGCATTCACAATGGCGTTGTAGCTCCCCTTTATTGCCTTTACACAACGTTTGTGTTTGTGTGCCAGCCAACGAGTGTCTGAAGGCTTGATAGTCTTCAGTTTAACCTGTACCCGCTGCACCTCTTTAAGACACTCTGCTCCCTTGGGAGAATAGTGGAAGAATTTCCACAGACTGGTCAGTTACATACACATGCTTAATCCCATTGGAGTTATTGGCCTCTTTAACACAGGCAAGTGAAGTACATGTAGGTGGCAATGGCAGTGCACGAACACAGCATGAGGCGAATTCTTCTTCAGTAGGCTCTAATACCATTGTGTTTCCCAGAGAAATTGCTTCTCCATCAAATCCCATATATACCTGCGAGCATGCTGATCTGTATATTCTTCTCTTTCAAGAACTCAACAGGGGTGGAATAGATGGTTTTGACATCAGCAGACTTTAAGGGAACTATTTCTAGGAAGTGCTCAACAGGTAACCCATCCTCAACCTAACGGCAGAAAATTGATAGCTCTTCAACGGTTGTCACATCAATACACTCATCTGCCATTAAGCTGAAGCAGGATGCCTGATGGAGATGTTTCAGCAGACTTTCTTCAGCCCACAAGCCAACTGCCTCAATGAATTCAACAACAGCTATTTTGGACGTGTAGCTGGCATCCTTTCCAGTTCTTTCAAGGAACTTCCTCAAGTCTTCTGCTCCTCAACTCGCAATTAAATCAACAAGTTGTCAAAATTGGTCATGTGGGGTATGTGGTGACGAGCAAGAAAATGGGTGCAACGAATAAGGGCTTTAATGGCCATCCTATTTGTCATCTTTTCTTGCTCTCCAACTTGCTGGAGTTGTTGAATGATGGATCCCTCTTGTAGAGCTATGGCTACAGCCATCTCTGCTTCACATGACAGGATGTGAACCTCACTCTCCGTGTGACATTTCATCTTTCAACTTTCAATTGCCTTCTTCCAGTTATTGAAAGGGCTAGAAATCCAGGTTCCTCCTGTTCTTTGAAGAGATATTTCCCTCTTTCTGCAAACCTTACAGAAGGCTCCTTGCAAATTGTAATCATATATTATATAGCCAAGTGAAGCTCTCTTCCCATTTCTTGTTGTACTTTCATTTGCTTGTAGGTAGTCAGTACCTCCCGGAGCTTCTCATGCACAGTTGAACTGGAACAATGTCTCTTTGCAGGACTTTGCCCCAAGCACTCTGTATCAGATTTACTGATCTCATTTTCATCTTCATTACTACTGCTCTTGATGTCAGTTGACTTTGGAGAGCTTGAGGAGGGAATATCCATTTCACTTGTGATATCCAGAAGTGGAGATTATAGCTTAGGCTGCCTCCACCTGGGTCTTTAAATAAGCCTATGTGGTCTATTTTTAGAGCTTTAACTTGATGATGTCATTTTACTTAGTCATGATGGGACCACACATGTACTTGACTACAACAAAAAGTACATTTGTGGTCAAAACCACCTGATAACAGGCCATTCAGCTAATTGATCTGTCATTTATTAGTGTAATGTTACAGAATGCTAATTAGCAATGTGGAAGCTGTGTACTTCAGTTCAACTTTGCCATTGCTAGACGGGGGAATATTATACACGGTGAACTCCTCTATATAGTCCAGCCACTGTTGGGTATGGTCGCTATGGCAACTGCCACATGTCAGACGATTCACTTTCAATGACCTATAAAATCACTAGTCTAAATGGCCTGTCATTTGTCAGATCAATCGGAAAATGTTATATTCCTCATTCGACCGAGTCAGCACAATACATCACGGACTCTGAAAATAGACTTTCTGAGACATCACTTCACTTGGCTGAATTAGCTGAAAAATTATGCTGATTATGGGATTTGGGTGAAGAGGAATCCATCCATCATTACCACTTAACTATGCAGTACTTATGATGACTAAAACATTGAATATTGGGCTGAGAATGCACCAGAATGCGTCTCAGAGAATCAATTTTTTCTTCTTCCAGGGGAGACCCCACTAGCTACGGCCACACTTCACACGCTTACACTACATCAGGGGTCGGGAACGTATGGCTCGTGAGCCAGGTGTGGCTCTTTTGATGATTGCATATGGCTCTCTCAGATAAAATTGGAATTTTAAAAACTTCAAATTTTAGTTCCTCCAGTGACGTAGCGCCGCCGAGACGCGTAGCGAATTAATCTCGACCAATGACGCTCCGCACCTCTCGAATATATAAACCCGTGCGCAGGCCAGCCAGACTCACTGTTTACCACGCCTCAGTTGGCTCAATATCTCCCTCTCTCTTATTTGCTCAAAACTAACCCTTCGACAAAGAAGATGGCAAAAAGAAAAAGAGACGAGAAGTATCGTAAATTTCAGGACGAATGGACCGAAGAATTTGCCTTTGTGGAGAGAGCAGATTCAGCGGTGTGTCTAATTTGCAATGACAAAATTACATCGATGAAACGGTCGAATGTAAAGCACCACTTCGACACACGCCATGATACCTTTGCATCAAAATACCCTGCAGGAGATACCAGAAAGAAAGCGTGCCAAGAGCTACTGAGTATGGTTCAAGCCAGCCAGCAGCAACTCCGCTTATGGACCCGGCAAGGTGACTATAATTCCGCTAGCTTCGCTGGTTCTTTAGCAATAGTGAGGAATGGAAAACCATTCACAGATGGCGAGTATGCTAAAACATTCATGCTGGATGTGGCCAATGAACTTTTTGATGATCTTCCGAACAAAGACAAGATAATCAAACGGATTCAAGACATTCCTCTGTCGGCAAGAACTGTTCATGATCGTACCATCATGATGGCAAACCAAGTGGAAGAAACGCAATTGAAAGGCATAAATGCAGCGCCGTTCTTTTCCCTGGCTTTGGACGAGTCAACCGACGTAAGCCATTTGGCGCAGTTCAGTGTGATTGCAAGATATGCTGCTGGTGATACACTGCTCGAAGAAAGTCTTGCTGTTCTGCCAATAAAAAAACATTCATGCTGGATGTGGCCAATGAACTTTTTGATGATCTTCCGAACAAAGACAAGATAATCAAACGGATTCAAGACATTCCTCTGTCGGCAAGAACTGTTCATGATCGTACCATCATGATGGCAAACCAAGTGGAAGAAACGCAATTGAAAGGCATAAATGCAGCGCCGTTCTTTTCCCTGGCTTTGGACGAGTCAACCGACGTAAGCCATTTGGCGCAGTTCAGTGTGATTGCAAGATATGCTGCTGGTGATACACTGCTCGAAGAAAGTCTTGCTGTTCTGCCAATAAAAGGGTTCACAAGAGGTGAGGATTTATTCAAGTCTTTCATGGAATTCGCTCAAGAAAAAAATCTACCTATGGATAAACTTATTTCAGTGTGTACTGATGGTGCTCCGTGTATGGTGGGGAAAAATAAAGGATTTGTGGCGCTTCTCAGTGAACATGAAAATAGACCCATCCTACGTTTCCATTGCATTCTACACCAGGAGGCACTTTGTGCTCAGATGTGTGACGGGAAGCTTGACAAAGTGATGTCGCTGGTCATTCGTGTGATCAACTTTATTGTTGCCCGAGCCTTAAATGATCGCCAGTTTAAAACACTGCTGGATGAAGTTGGAAATAACTATCACGATCTGCTTTTGCACAGCAATGTACGTTGGTTGTCAAGAGGGAAGGTGCTTAGCCGTTTTGCAGCTTGCCTGAACGAAATCCGGACTTTCCTTGAAATGAAAGGCATTGAGCATCCTGAGCTAGCCGAAACTGAGTGGCTCCTCATGTTTTACTATCTCGTGGATATGACAGAACATCTGAACCAGCTCAACGTTAAAATGCAAGGCAATGGAAATACAGTGTCATCCCTTCAACAAGCCGTGTTTGCTTTTGAAAATAAGCTGGAGCTCTTTATCATGGATCTTGAAACAGGTCGTTTACTACATTTTGATAAACTGAGACATTATAAAGATGCATGCACAGCAAGAGAGCTCACTCGATACTTTGATCTTCACCAGCTAGCTGGCTTCACATCCAGTCTGAATAAGTTCAAGTCACTGAATGAAGATTTGGAAAAAATTGCACGACAGAAAGCGGAGTTGGCAAGCAAGCACATGTGGATAGAAATGAAAAAACTTCAACCCGAAGACCAACTGATAATCAAAACTTGGAATGCGCTTCCTGTCACATACCACACACTGCAGCGTGTGAGTATTGCTGTATTGACCATGTTTGGATCTACGTATGCATGTGAGCAGTCATTCTCACATCTTAAATACATCAAATCCAACCTACGATCACGTCTAACGGATGAAAGCCTCAACGCTTGCATGAAGCTTAACCTCACCAAGTACCACCCAGACTATAAAGCCATCAGCAAATCCATGCAGCACCAGAAGTCGCTTTAACGTGAGTATTATAACGACATTGTTTAAAATAATAAATTCAGAGGCTTATTATACTCACATTTAGTTAAATTCAGTCTTAAAATATATTATATGGCTCTCATTGAAATAGATTTTTTAATATTTTGCTTTCTTGGCTATCTGAGTCAAAAAGGTGCCCGACCCCTGCACTACATGTTGCTGCCCCTAAATTTTTTAACACCCCCCTCTTGCAAGAACTCTGGATGAAACCCTGAGGTGGTACCACTGTAATCATAATAATTAAGCAAACAGACACCAGAAAATTAGTCATCAGTATTTCCATGAATTATCACCTTCAATCACAAGTTTTGAATCCTTAAAACGTAATTTCACAGTTATTTCTTCTTGGCCAAAACTTTTTTGGGTAGAGGTTTTCCTTTTCTCACTGAAACTGTTTTGGATTTGTCCTTTCCTTTCTTGGCCACATCTACAGATGAAAAAATGACATTTTAACATTTACATGTGCACATTTGAACACTAACTACGTACATGAGTCGTGCAGTGAGGTATTCAACTATAATTATTATTTTAATAATAATACAGTAAAGTAATACAGTTAATATGAAGTTCATATGTGGACGGTAAGAATTGGGGAGAACAGTAGTAGCTCTCCCTATAGGGGAGTATAGTAAGTACCAATCGATATATTTGTTTCACTCGTACAAAGAGAACTAAACCATATTAATTTTTTTTAAATCTTGTTGTTACAACTTGGGAGCTCCATAGATTCTGCATACTTGACTGCCATGAACTTGATGTATAACTAAATGAAATAGATCACTTTGTGCGCTCTCTTTTGATACCAAAAATGTTGCATAGCTATAACTATGCCAAATTTAACTGCAGGGAAGGACAAAAAATTGTCTAAAAATTAATGTGTAGCTGCAATGTCCAAGTTAGGAAGAGGCAATAATGAATTGCCAATTAAAAGCTGAATGAAAGGCAGCAATTTACCCACAAACATTATAGCTACATTATAGCTATATAGATCTAGCTACATCTACTATTCAACTATTTATGATAATATCATTAGCTGATTCTCCACAGGAAGTGACTTCTAATTCACCATGTGCTGATCATCCCATACCCCATCTGAGTATTATCGCCGCAGTATTTCTATACCTCTTTTTGACCACTTGCTCTCGGAAATGGATCGTCGATTCACTGCACACCATCAAACTGCTTTGAATGGGATGTGTTTAGTGCCTTCTGTTTTAGTTACCTTAAGTGTTCAAGAATTAAAAACTAAGGCCTTGAACTTTGCTGAAATGTACAAAGAAGATCTACCATCTCCTGACAGCATTCAAGGTGCTACACTTCTGGAAAACTAAATGGCAACAACATTTCGAGAGTCATGGAGAGGCCAGCTTGCCTACATCGCCAGTGTCAGCTCTGTGTCATGCAACATGTATGTTTGTGAATATTCATTCACTTCTTCAAATATTATGCACATTGCCAGTTATGTCATGTTCTTCTGAACGTTCTCACAGTTCCCTGAAACTAATCAAAACGTCTATTAGGTCAAAAATTGGAAATACGAGATTAGTGGACTTGCTCTTCTCTATATACACCATGATATCCCGATTGATGTACATGATGTCATTGAAGAGTTTTCTCGTCGTCATCCTCGGAGGCTAAGATTATCCAACATTTTTGCAGAATGAGCCATTAACTTAAAAAAAATTTCATGTACATTCACTATAATTTTATTATTGAGTAATTTATTCATGCAATTAATGCAAATCTACAAATTTTTTACATAACATTTCATTGGACTCTGATTTGAGTACCACCCTACTTCAAATCCTGGATACAGCACTGCCAGCAATACTGATAAGGTGACCACTTTGATATGTGGCTATCCATCCTTTTTATGTGGCTATCCATCCTTTTTATGTTTCTAAACTCCATCCTTTTTATGTTTCTAAACTCCATCCTTTTTATGTTTCTAAAGTCCATCCTTTTAATGTTTCTAAAGTCCATCTTTTTATGTTTCTAAACTCCATCCTTTTTATGTTTCTAAACTCCATCCATTTTATGTTTCTAAATTCCATCCGTTTTATGTTTCTAAACGCCATCCTTTTTATGTTTCTAAACTCCACCCTTTTTATTTTTCTAAACTTGCCTTTAGACGGATTGCTTTCCAGCATCTAGCATGTCTGTTGATCGATTTTCAAGATTAATATTTATAGGGTCTTCACCTGCGAGAGAAGCACTTTCAAATGCTAAACATCAGAGACGCTAAAGGTAAAAGAAGAAACCATTAGGAGAGCATGAGAGGAGGTGGGCGGTTCTACTCTTGAAGAATCAGGACTTCGACGAACTTTCTGATCGGGCACGCTCATATCAGAAGAGGAAAATTCAAGAAACAACAAGTCTTCATGTACGAAAACATCGGCCCTCGAGCACTTTGCCTCCACCCCAGAACCCCTTCCAGAACTGTGTTCAGTGGCACTAACGCACTGGGCAAGGCCACACCCCGTGTTCGCCACAGTCTATCACATGATCCGAACAAGAAGAAGGCACTATGTAGGCAGATTTGTCTAGAGTATGGGCTCATGGATCCTCCACATGATCCGAACAAAAAGAAGGCACTTGGGCAGATTTGTCTCGAGTATGGGCTCATGGATCCAGGCACACCCGATCCTACGCCAAAGGAGGCAAGTGCAACAGAGCAGCTCGTCATCGCCTTCTATGAATGTGACGACAGCAGACACCAAGCCCCTGATTGGAAAGATGCACGGAAAGTGGGAGTAGAGAAGGAAGAAACAGACTAGTCGTCATTTGGTCTGCACCCTGAAGGAGTGCCATACCCGGGATACCCAGATGCAAGTCGGTCTAGCAAAGTTCAAAGGTCAACCCCCAAGATCATTCAACATAATCCGGACCTCGCACAATGCATGTATCTGTCAGTATCGTGAGGACATCATCTTGGCACTCGGGGCACACCACAAGGTGGAACCAGATCCCCCCCCACCCTCACCTCCCACACGTCCAACAAGTGCTGGCTGAAACAGTGCGATAACTGCAGTGACGGTCAGCGCTTCCTTGAGTGGTATTATCAGGTGGTCCAAGTGGAACGCGCTGTAACGTGGCTTGAGTGGGAGAAGGACGAGAGGATGAGCGCCTCAAGAAAGTTATTCATGAGAGGATGATTGACTTGAAGGGGCACATTCCTGTTCCCTAAAGCATTGCTCATCAAGAGAGCACAAGCGGAGGAATACAACAAACAGAATGGTGCGGTGGAGAAGATCTCACCTGTCCACAAACCAAGCCGTGTGATGCTGTGTGTTAATTTTCTTTCAGGTGAAATTTTTTGATGTATCGAGTAAGATGAGATTCAGTCAGCCCATTGGACCCATGCTGGTATCTTTCACTTACTTATGTCGGTACTCCGGCGAGGACCGCAATGGGATCCTCTCGTCTGACTGCAAGACCACTCAAAACTATCTCTTCTCCCCTGCCTGGAAAAGCTTCTTGAGATACTACCTGAAGAGGTAAAATGATCCAATCAATTATCATTTACACACTACCCATCGTCCTGGTCATCGAACTCGACATTTGGTTGGAAGGGCCATCTGCACAGTTCAAGAGCCACTACATCGTCGATGTGTTGCTTACCATGGAGGATCGCCATGGCTTAACATTATGGAACTAGTTTGCTACGTCCCATGGCAAAGGTCCAGGTGATGGGACTGGCGGAAGAGCAAAGCTCTATGTATGGAACCGAACAAAAGCATGCCAAGTGCTGGTCAAGGAATCGGCTTCGTTCGTAGCTGCTGCAGGAACAATGCTGTCAGTGAAGGTTACTGACATCACCGAGAAGAAGGTTGCTCAGCGCAATACTGACATGGGATTCAACGAGGTGTTCTGGGGGAACTTACCAACCAACCATGATCGGAATACAAGGGCATGCACTCCATTGGGAACATGAAGGGTGCCATCCTTCATTCTACACCGACACCTGACTTTGATACAGTGGCTCAGCAGCAGGGGCAGGAGGCAGAGGAAGGGTGCCATCCTTCACTCGACACCAACATGTGACTTGGTGCGGTGGCTCAGGGGCAGGAGGTGGATTGGGAAAATATGACCACCACACAGTTTTGTGCTGGTAAGTTTGTCACAGCTGTCGATGACAGAAAATATTATGTTGGAGAAGTGGAAAGCAGCTCTTTTCCCCACCTGTCGCTTACCTTTATGAAAACCTTTATGAAATCCGCTTGGCATAATAAGCAATGGAAGTGGCCAGAAAGAACTGACCGCCTCCCTGTCACATGAGAGGATATTCTCATCCACATTGACACTCTCCACTCACACCGCCTACATTACCAACTCATCGCGCTTCCTCGTGATGTCGGACAAGGATCAGAAGAGCAGGACTGATGAAGAATTCACCAGGTGGGAATGCAACCCGACCTCTTGAACTGCTCCGCGGGGGATGATTATACACATCCCTACCCCTTGCACACACATCCCCGTTGTCAGAGATGAGCACTCTGACTGCACAAGAAGAAGAACAATCGAATGTTGTAAACATGGCATGTGAGACATTCCCCATTGGAAGTGATGAATGCAAGGACGAGGGAAGCCCTGTCAAGCAACCACAGAAGCGTGCAAAAGAACGTGTGTTTACGGAGGTTAATGATTCACCTGACTTGGCAGCCGTAATCCCTGAATTCCTTCTTTCTAGAAGGTCTGTGACGTCACAGGACGGTGACGTAAAGACCAAGATCAGCGCGTAAATTATAAAAGGGACCGTTTTAGCTGTTACCAGAGATACGAATTATTGTGTTATTCAAAAGTGAACTTATGCTTTTTATTGAACTTATGCATTGTTTAAGTTGTATTATGAAACTGTTGTGAAGTTGTCCAATCAAACCAACCTATCTCATTGTGATTTACTATTGGCTAGCAAAGTGCTAGACGAGCCTTGAGTGTGAATAAGGGGAAGAATCAGAGACCGAGGAGCAAACTGATTAGACTTGTTCAAGGCTGACAGTGAAGTGAGACTGTTAGTAGGATCAGGTATCGTGGAGTGAAACTTGTGGCTGGCTGTTGACAGATAATTGTTGAAGCAGCATAAGTGAGATCTCTCACATTGGTGGCAGCGGTGGGATACGATCCTTAATCATTGAAGGATTTGCTATCAAAGGAATTGTTCGTCTAAACCAGATACAAGGACTCTTAGCAGAAGAGGTCTCTGGATTAAGTTGTTTTTATCGGAGTCGCTGTACTCTCAGTAATGATTGTTGGGTTTTGATTGATCTCCGCGTAGAACACACGAAAAATCCTACCAGAGACAGATATTGGTTTCGTGCATGTCACACGGAAAAAGACTCAAGACATTAAGAAGTTACACCACAGAGCCAATATAACAAGAAATACGGCCAATGGAGAACTTCTTCGAGCAGATGGTAGCGATTGAGCGGAGCCGTGTTGATAGAGAACACGAGCAACGTGAGAAAGAGGCTACTCTCAGATAAAGGGAGAAGGCCTATGCAGCTGAACAGAGAGACCTGGATCGCAAGGCTATGGCTGATCAGCAAGACAGATTTGAGGCGATGATGGCAGGAGTGCAGGGGGCTCGTGAGAGAACTCCACCTCCTCCACCTCGTTTGTCTCTCCAAAAATTTGATGAGAAGACAGACAATATGGCAGCATTTCTGGACACATTCGAAGCCACAGCAACAGTGAGCGAGTGGCCAGTTGGATTATGGCCCAGCCACTTGAGAGGCTCCTTGTCGAGAGCAGGGCTGATAGCAGTGTCAGCACTCACAGCAACTCAACAAGCTGACTACCAGCAAGTGAAGAAGGCCCTCTGTTCGGTGTACCAGATTTCGACAGAAACGCATCGAAAGAAAGTTTTTGATCAGAGCTTCAATGCACCCAGATCAGTGGAGAGAATACCACCAGAACTTTGATCAGTGGTTAGACTCCGACCCCATAAAGAGCACAAGAGAGATGGTGCTTATGGAGCTTGTATTGTCAAAACTCCCAAACTGGCTGGAAAACCAGATGAGGAACCTTAACCCTCAATCCTACGAAGATCTTTGTGAAGCCATTATTCGTCACCTGGGGAATCAGAAGCCCAGAGGGGACAAGAACGAAAGGGGACACAAGGAACAGTACCAGTCACGAACAAAGACATGGGGCAAAGATCTTTCGAGCCCAGAAGGAGTGACAGTTACAGAGACAACGAGAAGCCGCTTTATGTGAAGAAAGACATGAAGGAGGTACAGTGCTTCCATTGTGGGAAGAAGGGACACTTCCAAAGAGACTGTAGGGTGAGAGTACCCTTTATCAAGGCAGAAGATGCCAAGTGTGGCATGGTACTACCTAAGCGACCAGTGAAGATGCCAGAGTGGACAAAGACCCTGAAAATAAATGGGAAAGAAGTCCGAGCACTCTTAGACACTGGCTGTACGAAGAGTATAGTCCACCCAAAGTGTGTTAGGGATGAAGACTACCTGGGATGGAGCATTCCATACAGTACAGCATCAAATAAAAGAACGTGGTTCCCGGCTGCCAGCGTGACCCTGGAGTTGGAGGGAAAAACCATGAGTATGGCAGTAGGAGTGTCCAAGCACATAACTGAAGAGATGCTTATGGGCAGGGGACATTTCCCACTTTCACCACTTCCTAAAGAAAGTCCTTGAGGAAGCAGACAGAAGAGAACACCTCCTCAACTACCACACCCACTGAAATAGGAATGGTAGTGACAAGAGCTCAACAGAAGAGGCAAGACGTCCTTGCAGAGAAAGCAGACCTGCAACAAGAGCTGGATGGAGCGGTGGTGTCAACCTTCAACCCACCTGAGGAAGATAGCGAGACTGAGAGTGAAGCCATGGTGCCAGCAGACGTGGAGGAGACGCTGAGTGACCAACCAGACTGTGGCAGAGCTGGATGACAAGACACCTGAGACTGATGAACCCCAGGGTGCAGACATAGAGGATGTCATCACTCCAGAAGAGTTGGGCAGGGCCCAGAGGTACGACAGTACGTTAAAGGTCATAAGGGAGAAAGTAGGAGAGAAGGGAAGTGAATACTTTTGGGAGAAGGGAATACTAAGAAGAAAGCCTTACAATACCATTGGCAAGACCTTAATTATTCTATCCCAAGTAATGAGAGTTAAGGCTTTAAGAATGGCACACAATCTGCCGATAGCCGGACATTTCGGGAAGGAACGAACATTACAAGCTCTCAGAGAGAGGTTAGACTGGCCGGGTATTGCTAAAGATGTAAGCGAGATGTGTAAGTCGTGTAATATCTGTCAGAAGAGTGGACCCGCTCTACTAACCAAAGCCCCTCTCCACCCATTACCAATTATTCAAGAGCCATTTAAGAGAATAGCCATGGATGTTTTTGGACCTTTAGTTAGAACTAAAGCGGGAAATCGATACATCCTAGTGATAATGGACTACACGTCCAAGTGGCCGGAGGCATACACCCTCAAGAATGTGACTTCAGAAAGCGTGATCAATTGCTTAATTGATATGACAGCGAGAGTGGGAATACCCGAGGAAGTCCTAACGGACAATGGTTCAAATTTTATCTCGAAAACCATGAAGGCATACTGTGAGAACATGGGGATTAAACAGATCCGAACGTCCCCGTATCATCCGACGGGATGGTTGAGAGGTTCAACTCTACCCTTAAGAACTTATTAAGAAAGTTGACCCAGAACCCCAAGGTACAATGGGATGATTACCTACCATATATGTTGTGGGCATACAGGGGAACCACACACAAGACCACAGGGTTTTCTCCTTATCAAATGTTGTTTGGTAGACAAATGAGAATGCCCCTGGACCAGATGGTCAGATTTTGGAAGGGAAAAGAGGATCAAGGCCAAAACACAAGCATTGAGACCCTGAAAGTTAACATAAAGTTAGTACGAGAACTAGCCTATGAGAGAGAAAAGAAACAGAAACAAAGTCAGAAACACTACCATGATAAGAAGGCCGTGGAGAGAGTGTTTGCTGTGGGGGATTATGTCCTAGTATTCCGACCAATAAGAAAAACCAAGTTGGTGAATCAGTGGCAAGGCCCGTTCATTATTACCAAAAAGGTGACAGAAGTGACTTACCAGGTAGACCTTGGCACTATGGGGAAGAGGTTTAGAGTATTCCATGTCAATTGCATGAGGCAATGGACCTCCCCAGCCCCGGCTGCCTTCATGTCCCTGGACGAAGAAGACTTTGAAGAGAAAGGTGAAGAGGAAAGCCACTTGACAGCCCCTCAAATTAGTCAATTGAGAGACCTGCAGAGAGAGTTTGCAGAGGTGATCCAGGATGTGCCTGGAAAAACAGACTTGGTGTGTCATGAAATTCCAACCAAGGAAGTCCCACCTATCAGATTATCACCTTATAGGCTGGCCCACCACTCACAAGAATTCTTAAGAAAGGAGATAAGTACCAAGGGATAATCCAACCGTCCAAGAGTCCATGGGAAGCACCGATAGTGTTGGTGGCAAAGAAAGACGGGTCCCAACGCATGTGCGTGGATTATAGAAAGCTTAATGCTGCATCACCATCGGTGACCCGTACCCATTACCCCACATAGAAGAGCAAATAAATGGGATTGGAGCGTCCAAGTATATCACCACGTTGGACTTAACCAAGGGGTATTACCAGGTACCGGTAGCCCCCAATCACAGAGAGAAGACAGCCTTCATTACACCCTACGGAAAATACCAGTTTTGTACCATGCTAGTGTCGGCTCCGTCAAAGTTCCAGCGACTGATGGATCAGATACTCCATGGGCTGCACCAGTTTACGGTGGCCTATCTGGATGATATCTTGATCCACAGTGCAACATGGGAGGAGCATGTGGGACATTTGAAACAAGTCTTTGAGAGGTTAAGAGCAGCTGGACTCCGAGTGAAGCAAAAGAAATGCCATTTTGCCCAGAACAAATGTGTGTATCTGGGGCATGTAGTGGGAGGAGGCTTGGTAGCACCCATGGAGTGTAAGATTTTAGCGGTGAAGGAGTTTACTCAACCCAGAACGAAGAAGCAGGTAAGTTCATTCTTGGGGTTGTGCGGATATTACAGGAAGTTTATCCTGAACTTCTCCACCATTGCCAGCCCCCTGTCTGATCTTACAAAGAAAGACCAACCAAAAACAGTAAGATGGACCTCAAGGTGTGAAGAGGCCTTTTAAGACCTGTCCACACTGCACACTGAATGCGGTTAGATCTCATGCGTCCACACTGAATGCGAATTAGATTTCTTGGACCTAACGCGCATTAGGTCCAGTCCACCTCGATAGGTGGTTTGAGTCGAGCCAGAGCAACAAATCCAAGCGTAAAATTAATTACGCGGGTGCGCATTAAAAGATAAACAGAATCATTTATGAAGTTGTAGCCGATTCCCACCAGTGCTTACTGCGTGGCTTGCACCAAACCTGGTGCACAGGTGGATGCTGGTAGTCAGCCATCATTGCCACAATCAAAGGACCTATAGCAGGCAAAGATCAAGCTAAATACTATTAATAGACTTCGAAAATTTTACCGCCGCAGCCTTCTTTTATGGAGTTCATGGAGCGCCATCCATCTACTGTATTGCCTTTTTATATTTATAAATCCTTCTCCTCTGCAGCATATGCTTCCTTCGCGTCTGTAGGTATCTCGTCCATAACAGAAGAAATCCATTGTGCGTGGGTGCAGTTTTCTTGGAGGGGGAGTGGTTTTTATGCGCGTTTGGTTTATTGTCATGTCAGTGTGGACGTGACGTCGTGACTGGACGCGCATTGAGACTCTCTTGGTAGCTAGTGTGTCTCAATGCACATCCAGTTATTGTGCAGTGTGGACAGGCCTTAAGTCACTAAAAAAGCCCTATCCAAGGCTCCTGTGTTGATCACTCCGAACTGGTCAAGACCCTTTGTGCTGCAGACCGACGCGTCTGGCATGGGACTAGGCTTTGTACTCAGTCGGGTGGATGAGAAGGGCGAGGAACACCCCATAGCCTTTGGATCCAAGAAACTATTGCCGCTACTCCGCAATTGAGAGAGAAGCCTTGGCCATTGTAAAGGGTATTCAACATTACAGAACTTACCTGGAAGGGACGCGGTTTAAAGTGGAGACGGACCACAACCCCCTTACCCACCTCTCTACCCTCAAGGACAGCCATGGTCGGCTTGCAAGATGGGCCTTGGCTTTGCAACCCTTTGATTTTACAGTGGTTCACAGAAGTGGGCATGCTAATGCAAACGCTGATGGCCTTTCCAGAGATAAGGAGGAAGGGATGTCAGAGATGAGCACTCTGACTGCACAAGAAGAAGAACAATCGAATGTTGTAAACATGGCATGTGACCAAGTAACATGTGACCAAGTAAAGACACTTCCCATTGGAAGTGATGAATGCAAGGACGAGGGAAGCCCTGTCAAGCAACCACAGAAGCCTGCAAAAGAACGTGTGTTTACGGAGGTTAATGATTCACCTGACTTGGCAGCCGTAATCCCTGAATTCCTTCTAGAAGGTCTGTGACGTCACAGGACGGGGACGTAAAGACCAAGATCAGCGTGTAAATTATAAAAGGGACCGTTTTAGCTGTTACCAGAGATACGGATTATTGTGTTATTCAAAAGTGAACTTATGCTTTTTATTGAACTTATGCATTGTTTAAGTTGTATTGTGAAACTGTTGTGAAGTTGTCCAATCAAACCAACCTATCTCATTGTGATTTACTATTGGCTAGCAAAGTGCTAGACCTCCTTGAGTGTGAATAAGGGGAAGAATCAGAGACCGAGGAGCAAACTGATTAGACTTGTTCAAGGCTGACACTGAAGTGAGACTGTTAGTAGGATCAGGTATCGTGGAGTGAAACTTGTGGCTGGCTGTTGACAGATAATTGTTGAAGCAGCATAAGTGAGATCTCTCACACTCGTCCCACTCATGGCATTCACCCTTGCCCCTTACCCTCCTGCATACGGTGTATAATAATTGTAAGATCATATGATTGTGAAAACAGTCATTTTCAAAATCTCACAGTAAGAATTGTACTCCTCATACTTGTGTCCATTATGTACGCAACATGAGTTCCAACACGCATCTCACTGCGGCGGCTCCCGTAAGCATATGGATCAGGACAGAACCAACATGAAAATTTGTGGACTTGTAGTAAACATAATCCTACTGCATATATGTCGTGCTCACGGCCTGGCTACTGTTTATTTGCCTACGCTTTGTCGCAGCTTGAATGCAACGCCAAGCTCTCTCTCTCTAGCTTGACCAAAATGAGATAACTAGCAAGCTTGTCCTGTTTCCCTCCCGAGTTGACAATGTGATTTAAGTCATATTAAATTGAGAAGACAATTAAACAATAAGCACTCTCTAGTCGAACAATCAGAGTGAGACAATATCAATAACGATAGCAAAATAAATGACACTATCAAAAACACAAGATTTTCGATAGCTCAGTCTACAAAATAAATGACACTATCAAAAACACAAGATTTTCGATAGCTCAGTCTACAAAATAAATGACACAATCTAAAACACAAGATTCTCTAAATCTTAGCTGATACAATGTTCACACTTTAGTCAGTTCAGTTCTATCTCCCCTGTTCTTCTCAGACAGTCTTTTACACGTTTCCTAGACCAATCATGCATCAATCCTGTTAACATGTCTGTGTAATTGTGGGACGGGTCAGCCTATCAAAACTCCTTCACGAAATCTGGTGATCTTGAGTCAGGTGAGAGTTCTGGTGGTCCTCCAGACACATGTCTGGCTCGAATATGATGTGGGGTCTTGTTAACATGTTGTGGTTTCCTGTTTACATCCGGTGGCTTTGTATGTTTCGTAGGCTCAAACATGTCAGAGCTGGGGCATCTCTGACAATATATCTGGAAAGAAGTGAAATTCCAGGAGCACTTTTAAGAGAATCTTACCTCAACGATCGGTGAAGACATTTGATGTCAGAATTCCGTAACACGCATAAAGTGCATTAGTTCACCTCTAGCTCCCAAACTGCTTGGAGTTTTCCCCGTAACATTGGTGAGCATCTACAGCTCTGCACCTTCTCGATTGGTGAGCATCTACAGCTCTGCTCCTTCTTGATTGGTGAGCATCTACAGCTCTGCTCCTTCTTGATTGGTGAGCATCTACAGCTCTGCTCCTTCTTGATGGGTGAGCATCTACAGCTCTGCACCTTCTCGATTGGTGAGCATCTACAGCTCTGCTCCTTCTTGATGGGTGAGCATCTACAGCTCTGCACCTTCTCGATTGGTGAGCATCTAGAGCTCTGCTCCTTCTTGATTGGTGAGCAACTACAGCTCTGCTCCTTCTTGATAAAGAAAAGTGACACATTGGCACATGCCAGAACAGTGCACATTCAAAGTGCATAACATATAACGTGCGTACATTTCCTACCGACGCAAGAATTTGTAACTACAAGATTAAAAATAATAATAATAGTAATCTTTGGCATTAATTTCTGCCAACTTTGACCTCCCAAAACACTTCACTAGTCACCATAACATTTACAGGAACCTTAACCTATTAAATGGTGACCTAAATTATAACTGCTTTAATAAATCTGTCCTACAATAGACATAGATATATATCCGACCTACCCCAGGTCAGATAAATAAAAACAATCAGATATGCAATGAGCACGAAAGTGGTAATAAATTCATGAATATAGTTAAAATACTGACTTGCAGTGTGTGCTAATATCAATAACGATTTTTATCTGCAAGACCTTGGCATACAAGCAGCTTACTTCCTGGTCCTAGGAGGAGAAGCGACTGTGTCCTCAGTAGCTGCCATGTTGTCTAGCTTACTTCCTGGTCCTAGGAGGAGAAGCAGCTCTGTCCTCAGTAGCTTCCATGCTGTCTAACTTACTTACTGCCTAAGAGGAGAAGCAGCTGTATCCTCAGCTAGAAGTTTCCATGCTGTCTAGCTTACTTCCTGGTCCTGGGAAGAGAAACAGCTATGTCCTAAGCAGCTGCCAGTCTAGCTTACTTCGTGGTCCTAGGGGGAGAAGAAACTGTGTCCTCAGTAGCTGCCATGCTGTCTAGCTTACTTCCTGGTCCTAGGAGTTGTGTCCTCAGTAGCTGCCATACTCACTTACACAAATATATATATTTATTTACAGTGGAGTTTTATGTTCATACGCAATTGTTGTTCACAACTAGGTTCTGTACATGCAACAAAAAAATAAAATA
This sequence comes from Cladorhizidae sp. MBARI D1340-BT2, assembly GCA_028752905.1. Taxonomy (NCBI): domain Eukaryota; kingdom Metazoa; phylum Porifera; class Demospongiae; order Poecilosclerida; family Cladorhizidae; species Cladorhizidae sp. MBARI D1340-BT2. The sequence continues at coordinate 15,872,076 of JAQNBH010000002.1, forward strand.
AAATAAAAATAATTTAGCTTCAGGTCATCATGCCTGTTCTTGAATGCCAGATATCTCACTCCTTTAACAAATTAAACGCTATGGAGCAAACTCGGACATCATCAGGGTTTCATACAGGATTTTTGGTTGGGGGGGGGGGGAATCCCAGGTCTCCCCACCCCCTGTATGAAACCCTGATCATCATGAAGGGGTAAAATAATAATAGTATAAAAAAGTGTTTGTGTGTGTGTGTGGGGGGGGGGGGGGGGGATTAAATTAAAGAATTTGTATTAACCGCTCATTCTCCATATGCACATGCCAATAGACTGCTCTATTGATTATTTCTCGTTGGATGTGGAGAGCAAGCATTTCTTTTTATGGCTGACGATAGCAACTGCCTTCATGAATGGTCTGGTCCCTTCCTGGCTTTTGCTACTGTTTATAGAAATTCTTCTTTCGGTGGAAAGCTGCACAGGCACCTATGCTTACCAGGAATCACTCTGAATCCCTTCTCTTTTGAGCAAGGAAGCGCCCCTGGATAGATTACTTTGCTGTAAGTTTTGTTGTAGACATAGAGCGACGTAGTGATGCGTAGCTTTTGTTTGCTTGCTTCAACAGAGCCGATCCTTATACCAAACTTCAGCTCATTGTATAATTTCATGAACAGTATGAGAAGTTAATTCTTAAAAATAATTTAAAAAAAATAATAATAATAATAACAAAAAAAATATAATAATAATAATAATAATTAAAAAATTAATAAATTCCACAAATAAAGTATGGTAAGGAACATCAGCGATGACTCAATACGATTCTGACATATTGCCTGCAACACTTTGTGGTCTATCTCATCACCAGTAGCCAGCCTGCACTGCCAGTAAATAGTGGTGCTTCTGATTCTCCTTCATGTAACTTCTCAAGGAATTCTGCTGCCTTCTCTCTTAGCAATGGTCCACTGACAGGGAGTGCCTTGCCCCCTGTTCTGAACGAACGAGAGATATAGAGTGCTTTCAAGCTGGTCGCACACAACATTACAGGACTCGAGTTAATTTTTTATTACCTGACTATCGAGGATGCTTGCAAACTCTCGAGGTTTGGCTTCACTCCCTTGTGATCTCTGTCATCACTGTCTTTCCAACGCCATGCTCTTCTGCGAGTCCTCCTGCTTGAGTGTCTCCTTCGGATACCTTGCCGAGAATAGCTAACTCCCACTCAATATACAAAAACTACGTTCTTCCTGTAGCTGGCCCTAGCAAACTAATTTCGGCTTTAACATGCAAATCTCTAGCCAGCCCCCAACAACTAACCCCGCCCCCTCTTGATAATCCACAGATATACGAGGGTGTGCTGTGCATGTATGTGACATTTTTTAAACATATAACAGGCAAAATGTTTGTGCACTACACCGACGAATTCAGGTCCCTGTTCTCTTTTCACTAGTCAATAAAACATCTTTTTGTCTTGTGTAATATTTGATATTGACAGTGGCAGCTAATAATTATGAAGGTAGAGGCAGCATTGTGGTGTATATAATTTGTTGCCACGCATGGCTCATTCCAGACCTTTAAAGTGTCCTCTGTCTACTGTCGCCACTAGATAGCCAAGTGGAGATCGGCATCAAACATAGCCACCCACAGGAAAATGTTTGTCTGTATACATGGCTGAGCAGCTTAATTGCAAACGAGGCCACCATGCAAGGCAACAATAACTAAGTAATTACTATTATTAGTATTATACAAAAAAAAAGGGGAAAAAAAGTCAGTTAGCAATTAAAAATATAAGTGATGTGTGTTAACCTTGACATTGTGTTAACCCTGACATTGTGTTAACCCTGACATTGTGTTAACCCTGACATTGTGTTAACCCTGACATTGTGGCACTTCATAAAAGCTGGTTGTTTAACCGTCATCATGGTTACAAAACTACTTAAAGATTGGTTCTTGCCTTAACTTATTAAGCGTGGATAGTGACTAGACCTCCCCCTATTCAAAAGCCAGACTTCCTTTTTTCCATTGTGGAGAGCCATGACTACACAACACTCTCCAGGCTAAGCCTGCAACACTTCCACTAATTTTCCATAGCTGCTAGCAGAGTAGTGCATACCTACCACACACTCTCAAGGCTAAGCCTGCAACATTTCCACTCTATACCTGCTAGCAGAGTATAGTGCATACCTACCCAACACTCCCAAGGCTAAGCCTGCAACACTTCCACCAATTCTCCATACCTGCTAGCAGAGTACAGTACATACCTACACAACACTCTCCAGGCTAAGCCTGCAACACTTCCACTAATTCTCCATACCTGCTAGCAGAGTACAGTACATACACATGGTGGTATAAACCTATAGGGAATTAATTGCACCTACACACAGACATTGTGGCCACTCAATACAAATCATCATTTATTGATGACTGATGTAAAAAGCACCCGGGCTTAACAACCAGTTGTTCCTGTATGTTCTTCCTGTATGTTCTTCCTGTATGTTCGTAATGTGAAATACAAGTGACATGGTATACAGCCAAACCTGTTGACATGCCCGCAGCAACCATTCTTTCTTCGTATTTTTTAAAGTTCTCTCTGTTGATTCCTTCCGCTCTGTCGAAATAAATCTACAGTAGGAGCCAAACAAAAAGACATGTAATGTAATTGTACTAAACTTATTAGTGGATTGATGACCACCGTGCCACTCTACCAATAAAACACTTAATAAGAGGCACCTAAACCTCAGTGTTTTTTCCATTTTTAATTTTTTTTTTAACTCTTACTATAGTTAAACACACAAACTTTCACTTTGTCAAGTTTCAGAGCATTTGGATGCCTCCTTATGAAGTTATGATCATTTTTATACACACTCCAATAATATATTGTCAAACATTGCTCAAGGAGAAGGGCCCGGCCCGATCCGACAATTTCAAGGTCGAATTCAAGCCGGCATAGATTCGCGACCGTACCGCCCCTGCACTTCAAAAACCTTCAAAATGAAGCATATTCTTCTGGCTATGTTTTCCACATCATTCCTTATACTTCCAAGGTCTCTGGATATATATACAGTACAAGCCCTCCAAAAATTTACGTACCATTTGCGTTGGACGTTTGTGGTACGCTTGAGTCGCAGCATTGCTGTACCGTTCGCCAACAAACGTTAGGCAGGGATCGTAAGCATTGTAAAATTGAATTTCACTAGCGCATGTCCAGCGATCGACGAAGGCGGAAGAAAGGCTAACCGTCATTGCTCTAGCTGTTATTCTTTTTCAGCTTATTGGAATCAAGACGCCTTATTCTATTATAAGAAACAGAATTCTATTCTTTAGGATCTAGACGATTCAAGGCTGCAGCTGTCGTCTGTATTTTGAAGGAGAGCATGACAGCAACGAGGCAAAGCGTCCAGTTTTGCCAAGCACCGCGAGACCGGTATCGCCTTAGCGGGAGATCTTCGTTTTTTACTTCTGGCCCGAAAGTTGTGGTGGAAAAGATGCTGGAAGATGACGAGAAGACAGCATACCAACTGCAGTTCTCCTTCACAGCAAAGGGAACCCAGTCTTGCTTTGTAGGACATTGCTTGTGTTGATATTTTGAGGCAGTGGCAATGCCAACTGATAAGAGAAGCCAACAAGGTTTGTGTTGAACTAGTTTTGGGATTATGCGAGGTGAAAGTTAATATCTAGTGTAGAAGCTTTCTGTGTCAAACTGAAGCTATGTTGGTTTCTAGTGGCTAATGATAATCTAGGCCTGGGTCTTGATGGCATTTTGGCTAGAGCCAGAGTGCCGATTGGGATAAACCATTGGATTAAAAAAAATATATATATATATATATATATATAGTTTAGGCACGTTGTAGATGTTATGCCTTAAGACTAGGGCAAGATATTGATATAGAACACTGGTGAATTGGTATAGTGACTCATGTAATAGCTATGATCAATAGCGGCATCATTTATCCCTGTCCTAGGTCAAGAGATTGGAGTGAGACAGGCAGAACCTTGAAGAGGCAGCCAATGGATGGAGAGTGCACAGTTGAATTAGAAACACATAGGCTTTTTTGTATAAGGCAGGCACGAAAGAACAAGCCAAGATATGATTCATGTTGTATTATGGTTGTGTAATAAGGTGTAGAGTTGTGGTATACTCGGGTGTATTAAACCTCTGTTTATTTTATTATAGCGTGAAACATTTGGTGAAGGTGCATGTGTGGGCCGGTATTATGAGAGCCTCACTTTTGTTCAAATTCTTCACCAGACCCTTTTACCCTTCGTGAAGGATGTTTGCCCCCATCACTGCTTCATGCAGGACACTGACTCCAAACATACATCCAGGCTGGCTAAGGAGTTGAGTTGTTCGATATAAATTGATGGAGGATGCCTCCTGAATTTCCAGATGCCAACCCCATTGAAAACCTGTGACACAAGTTGAAGGAGTATATCAGGAGGGAAGTGAAGCCCAAGTCCAAAGTTGAATTGGTGGACAGCATAACGCAATTTTGATTAACTGAAGATGTCAGAAGCACATGGAGGGTTGGGCCACAGGGAGGTTTATTTGGAAATCACTTGCCAAGCAATGCTTCTTGATATCAAGTTGGCAAAACTTTTGTGTGTTTGGGTGGTACTGGAGGTGTTTTTTCCTTCAAATTATCAATAAGAAGATATATAATAATGATAATTTCAAAACAACCAGATAGTTATCGAACAAGTCCAATCCTGACCCCATCACCACAGATGTAGAGAGTGAAGAACTGTTATCCTTGTCTTCCATGACAGGCTTGAATTCTTCCTCCAGCTCCTCCATGGCTGCCTGGTAACTACATTTCAAAATAGTAAATCACACCTGAATTTGATTTAAAGAATTTGATTTAAAACTTGCCAATAGCTGAAATGTTGCCTTTGTATATCACCCTCCCTGCCTTGACCTCGGTTGTTTCCCACTGAGGAGCCCCCTAAGACATTGCTGCTTGGTACAGTTCAAGTAGTATAGTGCCTGCCAGCATAAACGTCCCCAAATTAAAACGCGAAGAACTTTTAATTATCATGAAAATAATGAAACACATATTTAAAAAAATGCTCCAGAGAGTAACTTTCCAGATCCTGAAAGAAAAAGATAAAAATTGACCCAATCAAAACTACTTATTTTGACTTGTTACCATGGAAACCAATAACGTCATCAATCTGCAGGTGCTCAGAATAATAGCGTGTTCAGTTGTAGCTACAACTGTTGGTTTAGTCAACTGTTTCTGGTACTCAAGAAAGCTCTTGAAATGTCAGCTAAGAAGCCTTGGGACGACCAAAAAACTGGTTGCTACTAGGTTAGCAAATGCTAGATCTAAAAGAGCTCAAGATACCTGGGTAGCGATCGCCACATCTCAAGAGCGTGAGCCCTCTAGTGTTACAGCTGCTTCTGTCGCTGCTGTTCCAGAGCTCCAGGATGACCATTCTGTCCATACTGCACCACTGCATCGCACTGTGGACAGCGAACCCGAGAGCATTTCAGAGCTCGAAACAGAAACGGAGGAAGATTTTGATGATGAGCAGGCACAATTGACGTTTGATTACTTCATGGTGGCTCTGCCTCCGCACACTCGAAAGATGTTCGCTGTTGTTCTTATGGAGAGCTTCAAGAAGAGACAGAAGATGTCAGTAAGGATTGCTGCTCTGGAAGCTGGCTCCATTGTTGGCTAGAATGAGAAGACAGTTAGAAAGCACAGAAATGACTTCTTCACCAACAATGGCGAGCTAAATTCCACCAGACAGGGGAAGCATGAGAGAACAGCAGTCTACCATAATGAAGAGGTTAGCTTGTCATATATAATATGTTATGCAGATCAAGCTTTAATATTTATTTAATGTTGATAGATAAATCACACAGCTGCTGAGTGGGTCCGGAAGAATGTTTTCTCGCAAGGGAACCAAACATGACTGCTCAAGTATTCTGTGCTTGGGTGAATGAGCACTTGTTACCTTCTAGTCACTTGCCACCACACTTCCCCAGGAGCATTTCCTTGTAGACTTTCATGCGCTGGCTCCACCATCTTGGGTTTAGGCCTATCAACCGCAAAAAGGGCATATACATTGACGGACATGAGAGGGAGGATGTTGTCAAATATCGAAAGGTACATTTGCATACTATATTCTACATTAATACATAAGCTGATATTACATACATATAATATACATTATAGGAGTTTCTGAAAGAGATGGAGTTGCTCTACCAGTCAGTCACACAAGCCCCCACCTCAATGCAGTGACGAGGTGCCCCGAGTTAGGCAGGAGTAGGAGTAGGATAAGAAGACACTGGTAGTTCCTTACCATGATGAGAGCATCTATAATGCAAACGAAGGGCAGGCGTGGATGTGGGGTGAGGAAGATAAGCCAGCCATTACTACCAAAGACAAAAGGTAGTGGAATTATGGTTTGAGCACGAAGGTTATCTCAGGCTCACTCCTGAACAGCACGTCATAACTCAGAGATTCCACTCGAAAATCAAGAAACCAGCAAGAGTATTCCTAGAATATGGTGCTGAGCGACAAGGGTATTGGACAGGTGATCGCTTCATGGGGCAAATGGAAATGGCATGCGACATTGCCAGATTCAAGTATCCTACAAGCACGCACACAATACTGTTCATCCTGGATCAGAGTAGCTGCCACAAGAAATATGGTAAAAATGCTCTTATTGCGAAGAATATCCTAGTTAAGGATGGAGGGCCACGTCAAGTTCGTGACACAGTTTGGGGCAATAGACACCAGAGCATCGTCCATCAAGATGGAACTGCAAAGGGCCTCAAGACATCTTGACGGAGAGAGGCCTAGTGAACATTGGCTACTTAAAAGCAGATGAGCCGAGAGAAATCTTATCTTTTCACGAGGACTTTCAGAAAGAAAACACACAGTCAAACACTATGTGGGCCAGCGATCCATGTTCCTTCCGAAGTTCCATTGCGTGCTTAACCCCATCGAGCGAGTTTGCGGTCAGTCGAAGAGATATTGTCGTGCATACACGAACTATACATCTCACGACTTAAGGAGGTCATGAATCCAGCTATCGACTCTGATCTTATTAGAAAGTACTTCAGAAAGACAAGGGAGTATGAAGGAAAACGGGCAGGAAAGGAGGTGGAAGGAGCTGTTAAATTGTATAAGTCACACCGGCGTATATTTAATGAAAGTGTGTAACTTCTTTCCACTCATTAAATTGCATGTACCGTGTTTGCCAGAGTATAAGTCGTACCCCCCAAAGTTGGCCATCATTTTGAATCTATAATAGTTGGAGTATAGGTAGCATGCTAAATAAAGCGCAATGACAATAGGTAAAGTTTCGACTACACGAGACGAATGGGCATGGTTGGAGCAGGAGTTGAAGAGGAAGAAAGCTTCCAACCGGAAAGTTCAGTACGTGGACACAGTCTATTAGAACACTTGGACATCTCATATAGGACAGTTCCTGTTGGTCCAATCTGAAGCGCAAAATACCCACAATTCCTACGCGGTTGCTACTACTCTTGGTACTATTGTCGTCGGGCATTTGCCACGGGAATTCTCGAGAGTAGCATTCTATTTTCTACAGCATGGAGGTTGTATTACCTGTGAAATTACAGGAAGAAGAAAGTTTTGCGATATACTCAACACAGGTGTAGTGGTTCCTTGTGTGTACACCTTCAGAGCAAAGCCAACCTGATCAAAAGCTGGTGAAAGTGATGGCAAACAGGAAAAAGACTATTACTACTCCTAGTTAGCTACATGTAGAAACTGAAATAATTATTGGACGCGCCTCAGGACCCTGGAGCCCAGATGTCCTGTGTCTGATGTCCAAAGAAACCTAAAAGATCTGGAAAAGAACATAAAGACAACTATATATCCTATGCATGCATGTATCTCTATCCCTATCCTATCCTAACTATTCCCTAACTAGGTGTTGTGCATTTAGTCTCACCTTATCTTATCCATCTCACAGTAGTTTGAGCCATATCTACTTGTCATATTCATGATGTACTCATTATGTTATTCGCGACTCTAACCCACAGCACCTTTCATCTCACCATGTACTATTTAACTGGCTGACTGAACAGTCCAGGCTCTCGATCAATGTTACTTCTTACCTTTTACCTTTAACCAGTTAAAACGAGCCTTGAAGCCAGTCACTAATTGGGGTATTAAGGAGATCAAAACGAGCCTTGAAGCCAGTCACTGATCTCGGGGTATTTCTTCACAGCTATCAAGATCAAGCATCTTATCTCCCTCAAGCCGGAGCATCTCCTCTTCTTCCCTATCTGCACAGCAGTGGCCTTCAACCCTGCTGTCATCATCTTCCCCATCTGCAATCAACCACAAGCGACAGACAGAGATCTCTCTCCTGTCCACAACCCGACTGCTCTAGTACTGAGGACTTACGACCCTCTCTAACAGTACCAGTGCAAGTCCATCTTATCAGTGCGAGGTGACCCGTTCCTAAGTTAGTAGCAGAGCTAGTCGACTCACTCCTAGCTCTGTGAACGTCGAAGGAGGCACGGGCCCTCACAATTATATCATGTAGAAATGGTGCATACAGTAGTGTGCATGTGTATCTTGTCAATTCTATGATTATGTGTCAATATCATTCTGTGCAATATCGTCGCAGTCCTCTGAATCTTGATCAATATCAGCAAAAGGATCACCACCATCATCGCTGTCATCTTCATAAAGCACACTGTCTTCCGATCCATCCATAGCATTAGAGATGCTGAAGGCCTTGATGATAATAGCTGGATCAATTTCCTCCCACGCCTTCAGGACCACTGGCACCACAATGTTATAGATGGTTTCCTTAGCCTGCCTCCTTTGGTAAGCGCATCTCAGTTGAACCAGCCATCCAATCAGACCACAGTTTTCTCACCTTCCCTTTGAAGGGTTTGTTGATGGAAACATCAAGTGGTTGCAACTGACCTGTTAATCCACCAGGAATGAAGGCAACATCTGTGTTTCCTTGCTGTAGCTTCTTGATGGAATCCATAAGGTGCGTTTTGAACATATCAAGGACAAGACAGGGTTTATTTTTTGGAATAACCTCCTGGACGTTGATTCCACACTTTCTCAATCCACATCTTCATCCCATTTTCTTCCATCCAGCTTTCCTCCTGAACATGAACTAGCACACCAGGTGGAATAATTTCTTTGGGCAACATCTTACGTTTGAAGATAATCATGGGCTTTAGCTTAGTGCCATCAGCTAGACATGATAACGTCACTGTAAAGTGGGTTTTTTCATTTCCTGTAGTTTTTATCAGGATAGATTTCTCACCAACTGCATTAACCGTACGAGATGGTGGCATATCTAAGTTCATGGGTGTTTCATCCATGTTTCTAATCTGCTGCATTTCATAACCGTTCTCCTTCCTCATTGTTATCATCATCCGTTGGAAGCTTACAGTAGAAGCCAAAAAAAACTTTACATACCGTTTGCGTTGAAGGTTTGTGGTACGTTTGAGTCGCAGCATTGCTGTACCGTTCGCCAAACGTTCGCTAAACGTTTGCCAAAAACGTTAGGCAGGGATCGTTAATTAAGTGTAGTAAAATTGAATTTCATAGCGCATGCCAGATCGACGAAGGCGGGAGAAAGGCTAACTGTCGTTGCTCTAGCGGTTCTTCTTTTTCAGAATCAAGATGCCATATTCTATTATAAGAATCTTTAGGATCTAGAGGATTCACTATCGTCTGTATTTTGAAGGAGGGCGTGGCAGCAACAAGGCAAAGCGTCCAGTTTTGTCAAGTACTGCGAGACTGGCATCGCCTTCAAGCCGGAGCGCGAGATCTTTTTTTATTGCTGGCCCAAAACTCGTGGTGGAAAAGATGCTGGGATGATGAGAAGACAGCATACCAACTGCAGTTCTCATTCACAGAGAAGGGAACCCAGTCTTGCTTTGCAGGACATTGCTTGTGTTGATATTTTCAGGCAGTGGTAATGCCAACTGATAGAGAAGCCAAAGTGTTGAACTAGTTTTGGGATGGAGCTATGTGAAAGTTAATATCTAGTGTAGAAGCTTTCTGTGTCACACTGAAACTAAGTTGGTTGCTAGTGGCTAATGATAATCTAGGCCTGGGTCTTGATGGTATTTTGGCTAGAGCCAATGTGCCGATTGGGATAAGCCATTGGATTTAAAAATATATATATATATATTATAGTTCAGGGACTTTGTAGATGTTATACCTTAAGGGGGGACATCTGCACTTTTTTTTAATTTTTTTTTTACCTGTGGTTACAACTTTAGAGCTCAGTAGATTCTGCAAACTTCATGGTATGGACTTGATATATAGCTCAAAAGATAGGTCTCTCTGTGTGCTCTCTTTTGATACTAAAATATGTTTCATAGGTATAACTATAGGCAAGTTACTAGACCCTAAAGCGGAGGGACTTCAAAAACCTGCACCCCAAAACCGCCGTTGGAAACCATTCTGAGATGCGAAGTGCAAAAAAATTAAAAATGGTACGAGTGGCTAGAGGAAGCTCTAGAGCATACAATGACTATATTGAGTAGGCGTGAAAAATTGATTACCTGGTCAAGCGCGCGGTTGGAAAATTGAAGGCGTTGATTTGGCGACGCCTTGTCAACGCCTTCAATTTTCCAACCACGCGCTTGACCAGGTAATCAATTTTTCACGCCTACTCAATATAGTCATTGTATGCTCTAGAGCTTCCTCTAGCCACTCGTACCATTTTTAATTTTTTTGCACTTCGCATCTCAGAATGGTTTCCAACGGCGGTTTTGGGGTGCAGGTTTTTGAAGTCCCTCCGCTTTAGGGTGTAGTAACTTGCCTATAGTTATACCTATGAAACATATTTTAGTATCAAAAGAGAGCACACAGAGAGACCTATCTTTTGAGCTATATATCAAGTCCATACCATGAAGTTTGCAGAATCTACTGAGCTCTAAAGTTGTAACCACAGGTTAAAAAAATTAAAATTAAAAAGTGCAGATGTCCCCCCTTAAGACTAGGGCAAGATATTGATATAGAACACTGGTGAATTGGTATAGTGACTCATGTAATAACATGATCAATAGCGGTATCATTTATCCCTGGCCTAGGTCAAGAGATTAGAGCGAGACAGGCAGAACCTTGAAGAGGCAGCCAATGGACAGACGAGTTCACAGTTAAATTGGAAACACATAGGCTTTTTTGTGTGTATAACCAGGCACAAAAGAACAAGCCAAGATATATTCATGTTGTATTATGGTTGTGTAATAAGGTGTAGATTTATGGTATACTCAGGTGTTTTAAACCCGTTTATTTGATTATAGCGTGAAACATTTGGTGAAGGTGCATGTGTGGGCCAGTATTATGAGAGCTCCACTTTTTGTTCAAATTCTTCACCAGACCCTTTTTATCCTTCATAAAGGACGTTTGCTCCCATCACCGCTTCATGCAGGACACTGACCCCAAACGTACAGCCAGGCTGGCTAAGGAGTTGTTCGATGTAAATTGATGGAGGATGTCTCCTGAGTTTCCAGATGCCAACCCCATTGAAGACCTGTGACACAAGTTGAAAGAGTACATGTCAGGGAAACCAGACACCCTGACTGAGGACACCTCCCACTCAGCCCTGAACAAGGAAACAGAAGACCAGAAGAAGACCGACGACCAAGGGAAGTCAAAAGATCACAAGGATCGAGTGCGTGAACGTACAAGTGAAGCAGATGTTGTGGGAACCATAACCCCCACAAGACTCTACGTCACAACAGCACTGAACAATACCTTATAAGGACATGTTAGTAGATAGTTTATTTCGGGATATTTTGTATTGTGAATAGTATAAAAGGCATGGAGTGAGGTAGAAACTTTAGATAACTGCGAACCTCACACTCCATCGAACCTACTACAGTAAAGTTAAAGATCCTTGAGAATAGCCCTCTGCTGACATCAATCAGTAGAGTGTGACTATTCTCAAGCTATTGTATTGTGTGCAGTATTTCGTAACAGTGTTATCTCATTTGTGAATATCATATATATTCGTAGTAACTAAAATCGGTTACTTGGGATCCAGTTGCTCCAGGAGGGAGGGCTGAGTTTGGTTTGTGTGCGCGGTCCAGCAGGAAGGTTGGGAGCGACACTTACGACATCGACTAAAGGCAAGGATCGCCTGAGCGGGTTAAAAGCATCTCTGGGTCAGGGAAGGTTGCCTTACGCCGACAGCGGTGGGATTTGTGAGAAATCCCAGAGAGAGAAGTAACAAAAGTAACATTGTTATTTATGAGTTTCATACTCTATAGACAGGTGGTGTCCAGGAGAGTCACAAGAAAACAGTACGACAGAGAGACTGGTAGATCGGAACAGGTCACTTGTAATCAGGAGCTCGTCCAGGAAGGAAGAGTACTAGCTGAGAGATAAGAAAGCCTGAGGATTAGCAGGATTTGCCAAGAACAGGAAGCCCTGGAGAGAAGGATACGGCACGTAGAAAGGAGACTTTTAACATGTTCAAGCCAATGCCTTCAGCTTCCTAGAAACAAAGTTGGAACCATTTTGACCACACCCCACATCCACTTTTTGGGGCGTGAATCCGGCACATCTTAACCCCTATATTCCATAAAGTATAAGAGATAGCCAAATTTTGACTGCAGATTCTTAATCTTCATGAAAAATTGGTCCAGGGCCCCGAATTTTGTGAGTCTGGCTCGTATACTTTGGACGATATAGGCAAAATAGGTTTTTTGTGGGCGTGGCCAAACAGTTGCCATTAGCAATGGGAAAACTTCCATCAGCCGTATCTCCCTTAATATTGCGAGTTAAACAAAATAATTTGGCACACAAAGTTTTTGTACCAATGTCCTCTACTGACAAAAATTTGAACAAAATCTGAGAGGAGGTGGTTCCAACCATTGGTTGATTTGACATGGAATGACCCTTGTGGTTATCACTATGCAGAAATTTATTGTGTGACCTTGTGTAGCAGACCTTGTTACCAGGGTGTCCCCTATACACTGACCAAGTTTCAGAGTGTTCCTTCATTCCTGTGGACTTATGCACCATTATATAAAAAATGCATTTGGGGACGTTTATGCCGGCAGGCACTGTAATATCTGCTACAGTAATAAGTATGCTGATGATAAAGGTACCCTAGCAATGAATTATAATTGACACACCATGGACCTATCATGGAACAAGGTTTGCGGAACCCCCACTACCTTGGGTAAATTCACGAAACGCCTGTCTTGAATGTTTGAGTACAGATACAAAGTGAGGCTGATGTGCGCAAAAGGAAAACTGGGCAATCCCTGGTCCTTTTGTCCAACAAGCTAAGCTGGTGAAGCAACTGGGAATACCAACAAGCAACCAACGAGGTGGTGGGAATATCAACAAGCAACCAATGAGGTGATGAAGCAACTGAGAACATCAACAAGCAACCAATGAGATGGTGAAGCAACTGGGAATATCAACAAGTAACCAATGAGGTGGTGAAGCAACTGGGAATACCAACAAGCAACCAACGAGGTGGTGACAAGCAACCAACGAGGTGGTGAAGCAACTGAGAACATCAACAAGCTACCAAGCAACTGGGAATATCAACAAGCAACTATGATTGAATAGGGTGATGTGCCAAGCTTTCTCGCTGCTACTGATCAGGTGGCAGCAAAGAACTTTCAAAAGCTTCGGAGTCTCATTCAATTTTTTTTAACTGACCTTTGTTACAGTTGACGTAGAATGACTTTCTCAACAGCTTAAATCTGCCCCTTGACGTTTCGGCTGTATACTCTAGCCTTCACCAGGAGTAATTATTAGAACTCTGAGCTAGTATTATTTTTTCCAGAAGTCTTAATTAACCCTTTGAAGTGGATAGTATAAAATTTTTTTAAAAAACCTGGTGTGGAAAAACCACTTTAGTGGCTTTACTGATCATGCTCACTAAGCTCAGTAAATATTGTACACAATAATACTGTTTTGAAGCGCACTTCAAATAGAGTTGAATGATACCCGTTTCGTGTCTCTGTGCCTCTGCGTCTTCAAGTAGTGAGCAAAAGAGCGAGAAGACATTCAGAAGTAAGTTGACAATAACTATGAATAAAACTGAAGTGTGTTAGCTTGTATTCTATCTAGCTATATAGCTAGCTTAGGTAGCTAACTATAGAGCTAGTAGCTGGCCATAAATGCAGTTTTGCTGCTCATAGTACCTATTATATGCTAGGGCAGCTAACTAGACTCTACTTTAGTATAGCTGTAGCGTGCTGAAGAAGTAACTTGAGCACTGTTTTTCTTAACCTCTAGGTCCTATGGCAACTGTATGTACAAGTGGCCAAGTCCTTGGCCTGATAGATGATTGGGCTGACTCAGCTGAGGAAGAGGGGGATAGTGATGAGAACAACTGGCTTTATTCGACCCTCTGGATATTGAACAAGGATGTGATGATGCTTCAATAAATTCACCCTGCTCAGCCAGTACCACTGTGTGTGACACCATGTTTCAGATTACACCAGACTAAGTAACAGGAATCACATTATCAATTTTGTCATATGTTATGATTAAATTACAACACGCAAGTTTGCCATCAATATCCTCTGTCACTTGCTGGACATGTTATGAAAAATGTGTTAAAACTTATGAAACTTTGTGTTTGATGATCTCTTATGGTATAGATTAGGTAAACTAACTTTCACATCTGTAGGTAAGCCACTATAATGGCTTTTCCACATCAAAGGGTTAAGTCGAAGAAAGGATCAACTATCCTATAATAATATAGCAGGTCTTTATATGTGATAGGATCTGAGAAAAGGGCCCATTTCACCCCAAAAAATGGGGAAAATGCGTTATTGGTGTGAGGTTAAGGTTAAAGTGCAGAGATAGCTAAGTGGAATGGTACTGGAATTGTGCCTTGATCTAAAGCCATTCCAAAGTTATACACAGTTTTGCTTCCATTCTTCACAACAACCTCAAACGAGAAAACGTGTATTGAAATTTCCCTGTGTTGTTTACGCAAAACTCCACGTCACGCATTGATGTCACGTTTTTAATCGCTACGCCGTTTAATTAAGTTAATACGGAAACCAAAGGGAAATTCCCGGTGTGTCCATATTTTCATTCTGTGTACGCGGTGTGGTATCTTCGCGTGGCTTCTCTAAATTTTAAGCTTTTTCTAACTGCTCGCTTGGATGGAAGGAAGCGCTTCTTGGCCTTGAAACTTTGCAGAAAGATAGAGCAATGACCCATGGTGCCTCTGAGGTTATCATGATTCAACCTTGGTAGCTATTTCAGGTCCTAGTGCAAAATCAGTTTTTTGGGGTGAAGTGTGCTCTTTTCTCAGATCGTATCACATAATTATAGCAAGTTCCTTATAGACACAAAGTTCTTTATTAAGCTCAAAATTATGACAGTTTAATTCGTCATGCCCTACAAAAAGGCATGTGAAAAAATCGTAATGTGAACTCAAATTGTGTTTCGTAAGATCAACTTGCAAGAACAGAAACAGTTTTATTAATTGTTCTAATTTGTCTATTCGTCCGGGCTCTCTTGCTCCCCCCATACTAAAGTTGAGTGGTGGAGGATTATACTAAGTCAGAGCTCTATAAAAACCAACTCTGAGCTTCTGGGACTTCAGGAGAACAATTGTTTCTAATCTCATCTTCTTGTATTCTACACATCTTGACACATGCTATATCTTGTTGCTATTGTTGGTTGTAGTCATGTAGGATCAGCTACAGCCTCCTCCAAGGACTTGGTAACAGCTGCACAGGAGAACTCAATAGCAGACATTTTGGTAGATGATCAATCAGTACAGCCTCCTATGGACTTTGTAACTGTTGCTTGGGAGCAAGAACTCCACAAACCTAACAGCAGAATTGAGTTTGGGTCCTTCATAACGCACAACGTGGGGAAACCAAGCAGTCACCACCATGATGATCCTTACCAACCACTTCGTAATCATTAGTCGTGGGTGAGCATTGGAACAGAACTAAAGATGGACATATTATATGCAAGCTAATGTGTGACAGAAACGGATCCGTCCTTGAAGAACACATTCTCTACATTTTAAGGGGAGTTGAGGAGTTGATGGCATTTTTTTAAATTTTTTTAAATTTTTTACTTGTGGTTACAACTTTAGAGCTCCGTAGATTCTGCAAACTTCATGGTATGGACTTGATATATATCTCAAAAGATAGGTCTCTCTGTGCGCTCTCTTTTGATACTAAAATATGTTTCGTAGGTATAACTATAGGCAAGTTACTAGACTCTAAAGTGGAGGGACCTCAAAAACCTGAATCCCTGCAACCTCCGCCAAAAGAACTCTAGATTGCTAAGTGCAAAAAAAATTGAAAATGGTACGAGTGGCTAGAGGAAGCTCTAGCGCATGCAATGACGTTTTTGATTAGGCGTTAAAAATTTATTACCTGGTCAAGCGCGCGGGTGGAAAATTGAGGGCGTTGAAAATCAACACCCTCAATTTCCCACCCACGTGCTTGACAAGGTAATACATTTTTAACGCCTAATCAAAAGGGAAAACCCCACCCCCTAAAACAATTTGTAATTCTCAACGGAGTATCAGAGCTCAAGAGGATCAGGGTATGGGATTCCTACAAATGACATATACTGTGCAAATAGTATTGAACATACTGACCGGAACGCCATCGTTGACCTTAAGTAGGATCTTTCCTGGTTGACTAGTCCAGCACAACCAACAGATGTGTATGGAACAAACCTTTCAAGGGAGCATGCTAGGAAAATCCCAGCCATTGCTTAATGTCGGAGCAGAAGATTTATACTGGTGCTGGCAACATGCATGCTCCTGACAAGGCAAAATGGATGAAGGGAGTGCTGAGATGGCTTGTCAGTCACGATCAAGATGTCCTTTCAGGTACGCTGCATCGCTGTGAGATGGATGGACGAGTCCAAAGATTGAGAACTTCACGACAACGACGGCCATTTCAGTATTTCCTATGGAGGCATTGCAACTAGGGAGGAGCGTTTACGAAGACTCATTTGCCTCCCTCAAAGACGATGTAGACCAAAACGAAGCCTTATTGAAGACAACGGTGATTGACTATGAGACTGACTTTTATTGTCATGCTTACGTGAACCTTTTGAACTCTAATTATAATACTTCTCTAAATAATATGCATGTACTCTCAACGAACTCTCAGTGGACATAACATTACAACGATTTGCTCAATAATCAACTTGAAATTTTACCCTCTCCACGTTTCGGCTAGACGCTCTAGCCTTCATCAGGAATGAAAGCTAGAGTATCTAGCCTTCATCAGCAATGAAAGCTATAGAGTATCTAGCCTTCATCAGCAATGAAAGCTAGAGTATCTAGCCTTCATCCCAGCTAGAATATCTTGCCAAAATTTCGAGAGAGTAAATTTCAAGTTGCTTATTGAGAAAGTCATTGTAACATGCATGTAGTATCTAGCCTTCATCAGCAATGAAAGCTAGAGTATCTAGCCTTCATCCCAGCTAGAATATCTTGCCAAAATTTCGAGAGTAAATTTCAAGTTGCTTATTGAGAAAGTCATTGTAACATGCATGTAACAAAAGTCCAACAGAGCAGGACGATAATGACCAGGGGTGTATTTAGGGGGGGGCGGGGGGGGGCATGCGCCCCCCCTTGTATCATTCTCGCCCCCCCCCCTTGAAATTAGACACCACCCTTATACATTACATACACCATCATTGTATCATTCTCGCCCCCCCTTATTTTTTATTTTTCCATATCTCAAGTTCGCCCCCCCTTGGCAAAATTTCTGTATACAACCCTGAATGACTACTACTAACCTTCTTTGTAATAGTGCTCATTGTATGCCATTCCTCCTTCCTTACAAGAGCAAATTGCTACCACAAAATGGAGAGAAATAAAGCATCAATCAATAATAATAATGGCACAAATACCACAAATACCACTCCTAAAATTATAATAATCTATAATAATAATAATAATAATAAACACGCACAAAAAAACAAGACTAATCATTAACCAAGAATTATTGCGATTCAAATAGCTCGATTCAAATAGCTCGATTCAAATAGCTCTATCAATAATCAAAGCATCAACTGAAAAATTGACCAGTGTTTACCAGTGATAGTTGAAATGCTTTACCGTAAGGGGAATAATTTAACGGGGATAATACTTGGTCAAACTGCTGAAGTTATATGAACTCTTAAGAGGACGACGGACAAAATAAAATAAACAACAACAACAACCACACCTCCAGTAAGATGCCGCTGTTACATTATTAATCATAAAATCCTTACTCCAAGAAGGCACTATTTTACTCGGATGTAATTTTCAAGAAGAAAGTTAGCTGTCCTTCAGGCTATCACCCTAAGGCTGCATTTAAGATCATTTGCAATTCAATTGTTACAGGAACACCACTAACTGACCTCGCTGGACAAATAGTTTCTTGATCGATTGGCTATAGCGCTTGCGTTGAATCAGCTATCCTAGCGTTTCATTTGAGCTGAATAATTTTGTCACTTATTTTTTTTTTTAGATCTTGGACGAGGGCGCGACGACAAGTTTTGTTCAGGTAACTGCCTAGTACGGAGCTAACCACTTACCGAGTTTCAGCTTGTAGCTAAGGACACTTCTATATAAGTGTTTTAATTGACTTTTTAAATTGTTTCTCACCTTTTTTCACATCGCGAGGTGTCTGCCGTGGAAGTTGATGAATACCATGGCTGTTTAGCACATCGCTTAAACTCAACCAGCAATAAAACGGCCGCTTAACTGAGAACAGGCGCTTACTGAACACATGCTAAATAACACACACGCAAGGAAAACGAATACATTCAATACGTCTTCTCAAACGGAGTAACACGACGGCCAAATCTCGCGAGCGATGTAGTCCAGCAAGGAGCTAATCTCATCAACCAGACCAATAAAGACCCAGTCCCTCAAGGCAGACTACAAAGGAAAAAGTCTTTCGAGGCGAACTAAGAAGGAACTTGCGATGGCCTTTCAAGTATTTTGCCGTTGGACCTCGGAAACTTGTTCACCAGAACTGTTTGGACATCCTTCATGGCGAAAAGCTCTTTAGCTGAAGACGAGAACAATCATGCAACAAGCTTGCCAATAGCGACTTTTACACGCTAAAAGTACAATCGTTCGAAACACCAGAAAGTGTTTAGGAACTTCGTATGCTATGGAGGAGTTACCCGGGCTACTAGAAGACTGGGAGAAGGTCCGGAAGTCCCCTGCAAATAAGCAGCAAGAAGCTTATCGGGAAATTAAGGAGAACTATTGACAATTGAAGCTAATAATGGACTTGTTTGTTAACTAGTAAAATTCTGGCCTCAGTGTTTTGTTGCAATACGTTGCCTAGGCATTTCAACTATTACTATTTTCAACATCAATATCAGCGCTTCACAGAGAAATACCATAAGGACGCCTAACAAAGACCGTAACAAGAATGAAATGGGCACTCAAAACAACTTTGTGTGCTAAACATCAAGAGGCTTAACAACGAGACTTTGCAGTATATTAGACTTCATGGACGTCTGAGTTTAGATCCGAGAGACCATAAGCCTAGTCCTGCAATGATTGCTTTTTACTTAGAGATAGATATTTAGCTACTATCTAAGGCAGTTTCTCGAGCTGGCGGTTTGTCTGACTATGCCAAGTTGTCCAGCTATATTCAGCTAAGTAGCCTTTGGACAAAGCTTATGCTAGCTCTAATCGAACACTGGGAGGTTGGTGCGCAATAGCCGCCAATACATCCCATCACAAATATTCAATATGCATAGGCTTCTGGATTCTTTCGGTCACTACGAGTTGTGCGTCTAACTTCTGCCAGAAAAGTGAACGTGAAGACGTGTAGCTTAAGGGGGGGCTAGGGGTACTTTAAAAAAAAAGTTAACCTCAAATACAACTGATCATAACTTTTTTGTTTCTACTCCTATGAACATAATTTTGCTATCAAAAGATAGCCCACTTGTCATGCTTTCAAATGATATGCATAATCATATACTTTCTTTTTGTCCTCCTTCAAGGTAACTCAAAGAAGCAAGCACCATTGAAGAAGATGCCGCCCACTCCCCACCCTTACTAGTATTTTGTATTGGCTTGTAATTGCTTCAGTGGCTAGAGCATGCATAGTGCTACAAATTGAATGGTTTAGAATCTTTTTTTTTTTAATCCACTAGTTATGGCGAGTACAAATGTGAAATTTTACCTTAGATCATCATTAGATCATCAATAACTTCACAAAAGAGGCAATGAATTTTTTTTGAAACCATTCAATTTGTAGAGTAAAGACAGAGCTACATAATGGTATGAAATGTTAGACATAAAAAATTATTCGAATGAGTTATTGTGGGCGGGAGGCAAGGAGTCAACATTTTTGACCAAAAAAAGTTATGGCAATGTAAACATTGAAGTTTGGGTTTGCACTGACAGGGGAGACAGCTGCATTCTCCCCCCCCCCCTTTTTAACTTGTGTTTACAACTTTAGAGCTCCGTAGATTCTGCAAACTTCATTGTATGGACTTGATATATAGCTCAAAAGATAGGTCTCTCTGTGTGCTCTCTTTTGATACTAAAATATGTTTCATAGGATAACTATAGGCAAGTTACTAGAGCCTAAAGAGGAGGGACCTCAAAAACCTGCATCCCAAAGTCCCCATCCAGAATAACTCCAGATTGCTAAGTGCAAAAAAATTGAAATTGGTGCAAGTGGCTAGAGGAAGCCCGCCTCTATGCAAACACCTTTTTGATTAGGCGTTAAAAATTTATTACCTGGTCAAGCGTGTGGGTGGAAAATTGAAGGTGTTGCTTTTACACCGCCTTCAATTTTCTACCTGCCAATTTTCTACCCGCCGCTTGACCAGGTAATAAATTTTTAACGCCTAATCAAAAAGGTGATTGCATAGAGGCGGGCTTCCTCTAGCCACTCGTACCATTTATATTTTTTTGGCACTTAGCAATCTGGAGTTATCTTGGCAGAGGTTGAGGCATTCTAGCTTTTGAGGTCACTCCGCTTTAGAGTCTAGTAACTTGCCTCTAGTTATACCTATGAAACATATTTTAGTATCAAAAGAGAGCACACAGAGAGACCTATCTTTTGAGCTATATATCAAGTCCATACCATGAAGTTTACAGAATCTATGGAGCTCTAAAGTGGTAACCATAAGAAAAAAAGAAAAAAAGGGGGGAAATGCCATTGTCCCTACTGAATTCAGGTAGGCTTCTTGATCGGCTTCCTGGGGGGATGGTGTGTGCAAAAGCCACTGTAAGTCCAGAATAGAGCATCCAAATCTTCTGTAACTTGGAATCCACCTTTCCAGTATGTTGAAGCATAGTTGGGCGAGATAAAAAAATAGTAATAAAAAAAAAAATTAAATTTAAATCCAACCCCTAGCACCCCCTTAAGGCCGTGCATGGTTATATTCCTTGCTCGACTAAGCAAATATGGTGGTTACATATTGGCCACCAACACCCACTCGAAGATCTTGACGACCATCTACTACCCCTCCTCCAGCTTCTACCTCTTCTCCACCTCCTCCTCCACTTTCTACGGTACCCCTTCTCCACCGCTACCCCTCCAACACTCTTTGTATCAGTCACTCACCCAACTTTCACAATCGACCTGGCAGGACAGGCAGGATTGTAATTCGGAGATCGGTGAATAAATAAAAGCATCCAAAATTGAATCTTAGTGACATGATTAAATATTTGTCTCTCTCTCAGCTTATTTGAGAATGGAGGTTTCTGGATTAAAACAGAACCAGAAGGAACTACTCCACCGGAGGTCTGTTTTGGAGGAAAAATTTGGTGAAATTTCTCGTGTTTTAGTTCCTCAGCCAAATCCACTTCCACTATCGACACCTCCAACTCCTGCTTTCATTCCTCCACCCGAGCTTACATCCCTCCATCTCTAACGCCTTCATTCCTCCAGCTCCATTTACCCCACCTGCAACTCCATTCACCTCACCTGCAGCTCCATTCACCTCACCTCACACCCTCTGTTGAGAAATTCATTTTCTTTGCCCTCAACTGAGATAGATAAAGAAAAACTGTACTCAGTTGAGTAAGTCATGGCCAGATACCACTTGTTGCCGACTGCAAGTAAAGCTGGGCCTTTAACATGCAAGCTAGCAAAGGAAGCAATCTTGGGGTGGACATCTTGAAGCAGTGTACTCCAATGGTGAATAGGGAGTTTCCATCAGTCCCGTAAAATGAATTTCTACAGCTGACGCAAGTAATGCTCGAGAGATTTCCAGCATTCGTAGGTTGACAAAATCACATGCGATAAAGAAGCAATGTGATTGGCTGGACGGATGAGGACGCTTCACACCGGGACGCAAAAATAGAACTCAAGTCTATCCAAACGTCGCGTCACATCCTAAAGCTAGACATGGTTCACAAGACGCTTTTGGACGCATCGTGATGTTCGCTGTTTGCGGCATGTTGTGAACCAGCCTTAATCCTTCATCGGCCCGCATTTTAGCAATGGTGGTCGACTTGTAGCCCTCTCTCATCAAACAGGGTATCCTTTGCTTTTGTACGCCATTTAGGACCATGATGCTCAAGAAATAAAAGACTGGCTCACAACACTGCCAAGGGGCACTAAAATAAGAGCAAGCAAGAGATAGATAATAAAGAAATACTAGCTAAAGCAAGAGGGACGGAGACTTATACTTGACGGTAAAATGAAACATCTTCAAGATGGAAGACTATCGCTTGCTCGACTTTATCACTGGTCTGGAGTAAAAAACACACACCAAACCTGGAGACTGACGTGACTGCACACTACAAGAAGATGAATGGAAGCTAAAATGCTCTGGAACAACTTGATATCTCAAACATGCTCGATTGCCCTCCAAGCTAGCAGCGCCTCTTTCCCCCGGCTTCAAAGCGCATGTGCTACAACTGCTTTGCGGACATTTCATTTTCTACAATTTGTTTCCGTTTCCCAACATTTATTTCCGTTGATTTCCGTTCTGAGTTATAACCGTTCGTGGTTTGCGTGTAAAAAAAAGGAGTTTATGGCATGGGTTGTTTAACATTGAACGCAACGCAACCGGCATTTTTGGGGGCTTGTACTGTATCTTATTCTGTACCACAAAGTTCTAAGAATTTGTATATCTTGAATCTGAGACAACTTTCATTTGTACATTCAGTACAGCACTCTTCACTGTTCTGCAACAGTTCTACAACACATTGTATATGGACTCGGAGGTCCGAAAGTTAATTTCAACTGTTAACCCATTGAACGTCAACTATATTTTGTGGTTTTAATTCAGTAAATAAACTTCTCAAACTGTTTGTATCATTAGAATGGAAATATAATAAGCTGCAGTTTCATATAAGAATCAGCTCTATTGAGGTGAGCAAACAAAAAGCTACGCAGTACGTCGCTATGTCTACAGAATTCAGAGTGATTCCTGGTAAGGAAAGGTGCCTGTGCTGCTTTTTCCACCGAAGATGAACTTCCAGAAACAGTAGCAAAAGCCGGGAAGAGACCGTTCACGAAGGCAGTTGCGATCGTCAGACATTATAGATTCCACCTTTAATTTTCCTCGCTTGCCCCGTCCAACCAGAAATAAAGTTTTTATAACTAAATATAGCAGTTAATTGGGCACGTGCATACACAGAACGGGAGTGCAATACAAAATCTTCGATCTAATATAATCCCCCCTCCCGATGTCAGACTTTGCGCCATATAGCGCTTATGGCACGTAATGGGCTAAGCATATGCTTGATATTAATACACATATTTTTTTGCCGAGATGCAATGAGCGCCATGCTTAGTAACAAGCATCTACGATACCATATTACTACGCCTACCGCAGGGAATACTACTTTCCCAAGCTTGTGCGTGAATACCTATAGATGAGACATAGGCAAGTTAAAAAGAATGGTTGCGGGTCATAAGGTAGGTTGTGAAGCTAATTTTGAAGGCTATTCTGGTTCCATGGAAGTTGTTGTAGGAACACAAAAACGTTTCGGGCATTCAGTGGAGAGACTGAAGCTTAGGTAGACACACATAATTAGTGATGGGGATATAAATGGTTGTTGGATGTCAAGTCTAAAGGCCGGTTCACATTATGACGCTAGCCCAGCGTTTCGTTCAGTTCCGTTACCTAGTGCCATACCGTCAATTTGTGAACATGCTCCGTTTTGAAGAAAAGAAGAAACGGAGAGAACTGCTAGATTAGACTGGAGTTCTATTCTAGCGTCAGTTGATGCTAGCTCGACCAATCAGATTGCTTCATATTTTCACGTGTCATATTGTAGTTCTAATTAATGCCAATTTGTCAGTCGGAAATGGAGGATGAAAAGTTAGTGGAGGCTGTGCGAAGCTTTTTATGCCTTTGGAAAGTTGGATCAAGCTCTTACAAGGATTTACGAGCGAAAGAGAATGCGTGGAAAGAGGTTGCTAGCAAGGTAAACTACGTAGCTACTGAATTAAATTATCTTGGTAGTCATAATATTTTCATAATATTGTCATCATATTGTTTAGGTTGGAGAAGGCTGCACAGTGGATGGATGCATCATGAGGAGGATGATTTTGAGGGACAAATTTGTAAGGGAACTAAAAAAGACCAACAAGAAGTCTGGAGATGCTGGACCTGTTGTGTTGTGGTGTCCAGTTGGCCACTGTTTGATGCTCTTTCATTCCTAATGGATACAGTGAAGCATAAGAAGTATGTAGTAGTGAGCACAAAAAGTATGTAGTGAGGTTGAATATTGTATTCATATATTTGTCATTTTGTATAGCACCGTCACAAATTTTGTTCCGGCGACGTATGTTCGAGAATCGTTTATGAATACACATTGCACTGTATAATTGGAATCTTTGTATTGTACAGGCAAGAGCTTCCAGATAATCCTAGTGACATTGATGCAGAGGAAGAGATGAGCTCTAACATTGCTAACAGGTTTGTTAAGAGCCTGCTATTTGCTAAAGATCGTCTTTCTTTTCCTGTCCAGTGGCACCTTCACCTTCTCCTTCAGAACGTCCTCGCAAGAGGAGACAAGCTGACCTCGATGAGGTGGACAAAGCATTGCTCTCCAAGTTGACAGACTTGGAAGGGCACTTGGATAATGGCGACACTGCGTATGGGAACTATGTTGCTGCCGGCCTACGCAGATGTCACCCCAGGCTGAAGGCCATTGCCAAGATTGAAATCGATAGACTTCTGTTTCAATTTGAATTCCCAAATGACCTCTATAACAACTCTTCTTCGTCCACATCGTCTCACCCACATCGTCTCACCCACATGATCCCTCTTCAGACACCTTTCACCCCACTACCCCTCACTCCCATGATTCTAGCCTGGATTATTACAACTATTGAACTACAACTATTGAAACTACAGTGGAAACTCTGAATAACGGACGCATTGGGACGAGGACTTTTGTCCATTATTCGGAGGTGTCCCTTATTCAGAAGTTTTTCCCTGTTAATCTCATTTTATCATTATAATAGGTGGAGAATGTGGATTGTTTGTTCATTCATCAAGTACATTCATCAATTGTAGATATCACATGCATATATCATATATGTATACATAATAATTATAAGATACTAATATTATTACATGAACATTGTTAATTGTAGACGTAAATTGATGCAGTTATTCAGTGTATAGGGCAGGGAAGTATGAATGTAGAGTACTTTGTCTGGCATTAACTGAATGAAGACAAGCTACTTGATCAATTAGAGAACTGGTACTCGAGGCTTCGGTAAAACATGCACGGCTTTCCAAAAAGTTTTTGACCTCCTCTAATGATTGTATAGCTTCTCCATAGTTTCTCAATTTGGGGGGGAGGTGGTAGTAGGTGTAGGTCTTCTCCATCTGTAAGCAGGGCCGTAGCAAGCGGTCGGGTTGGTCGGGTTTTGGACCAATATCTGGACAAATAAATTTAATTTTTTTAAATTGAAAAAAATTTAATTTTAATTTTTTCCCTCCTTTTTTCCTTTTTCCTACACGTTCCAAGGTCATTGGGTGTGGCTTAAAGCACATGGCAGATGGCACCCTAAGGTTTCCGAGTTATGGCCACTTCTCAGTCTAGTGTTGAAACTTCTACTAGTGTTGAAACTTCTGGTGTTCCTGACAACCACATCAACCTCTGGATTTCCACTACCCTAAGCGTAGTTTTGGTATAAAAAAAGCCAATATATTGTAGCTTTCAGCCTTCACGGTATTCTCAGTGGCCTTTTTTGCACTACGTGGAATCCAAAGATGTCATTTTTGCCATACCTGTTTGTTAGGGTTTAATTTGAAGACGAGCACTAAATCCGATCCAGCTTTTGTAAGTTATTTTGCTAAGTTTACTATTAGATAGTTAGATCATTTTATATTTAAACAGGAAAAGCTGCATCAACATATAGTTGGTTTTCATGCAGGTCCTGTATACAAAATGCATACATATTTTATGTTCCAATTACGTGTCACCTACTATTTTTACAGCAGTGTTGGTTTACTTTAAATCCAACTTATTTTCAAATAGTATTATGATAGCTTTATTATTATAACAGGTTACACGAGGATTCTCATACTGGTAGGATGGAACAATTTGCTTTAAAACTCACGAGAAAAGTGCTTCTCATCGTGAAGCTGTGGATGTTATAATTACAATACCTTCAAGTACACAAGATATTGGTAGACAACTCTCTCGCCAATATGCAAAACTAAAAGAAAATAACCGAGAAGCTTTATATCAGATAATGACATCTGTCAAGTTCTTAGGTCGACAAGGAAATTCTCTAAGAGGAGATAAAGATGAGAAAGATGGAAATTTGCATTATCTGCTCTTAATGCGATCGAAAGAAGATTCGAACCTTGCTGAGTGGCTAAAGAAAAATGAAAATGTTTACACCAGTCCCGAGATACAAAATGAGATGTTAAAACTGTAGTCTCCAAATCCAGCGTGGGATTACATCCCTGCTTCAGTCCTCCTCATTCCTTACCATTATGGCAGATGAGAAAACTGACATCTCGAACAGAGAGCAAGTCACACTTTTCCTCCGTTGGGTAACTGAAGGTTTAGATGTGCATGAAGAATTCCTGGATTATACACTGTTGATTCTATTGATGCTGCTGCTACTATGGCATCTGTTATCCAGGACCTCTTTCTGAGACTGAATCTAAATTTAGAAAGACTCCGCTGTCAGTGCTAATACGGGTCAAGTGCCAAGAATCAAAGATCTAGAACCCAGGGCGATTTTTACTCATTGCTATGGACATGCTCTTAACCTTGCAGCTTGTGAAATGATTAAGCAACCTAAGTTAATGAAAAATTCCTTAGAGACCACACATGAGATTACAGAGCCAATTAAGTACTCTGCACGAAGACAGGGAATCCTTCAAAGGATCAAAGAGAACTTTTCCAGCAGTTGTTCTCTAGGTATCAGAATCTTGTGCCCCACTCGGTGGACAGTTAAAGCTGAGGCACTTGCTAGCATCATGGATAATTTTGAAGTTTTGAAAGATACCTGGGAAGAAGCGGTTGAAGTGGTGAAAGTCTCGGAAACTAAAGCTAGGATTCGTGGTGTATCTACACGGATACGGATGAGTACATTTGACTATCTATTTGGCAATCTGCTTTGTCATATGATTTTAAAACATGCAGACAATCTTAGTCATACACTCCAACATAAATCATTATCAGCAGCAGAGTGCTAAGATGACAATTCAAACCCTCAAATCTATCCGCAATGATCAGTCCTTTGATCTATTCTGGGGAAAAGTCAACCGTAAAGCTGAAGAATTTGACATCGATGAGCCTCAGCTACCAAGGCGACGCAGACAAACAAAGAAATATGATGATGGCAACTCCAGCGGTCATTTTCATGATAACCCAAAAGTGTTGTACAGGAAACATTACTACGAAGCAGCAGACCTGATTGTCAATTGTATTGAAGAATGGTTCTATCAACCAGGCTATGCGATTTACCAAACTCTTATATCTCTTTTAAGAAAGGCATGTAAGCAAGAAGATTTTGATCCTGATCTTAAAATTGTTTGTGATTTCTACAAGGATGACTTTGACCCAGGCCTATTGGAGATTCAGCTTCAAACACTAGGAGTGCATTTCGGAGGGGTTATGAATGAAATAGCTAATCCTACTTTATTTGACATCAAAAGTTACCTACTTTCTCTTTCTTGTGGTCAAGTGTCTCATTTTGGTAATGCCAGCAACAAACGCATCATCGGAAAGATCATTTAGTGCCTTAAGACGTGTTAAGAACTATCTCAGGTCAAGCATGACTCAAGACGTCTAAACCATCTGATGATGCTCCATGTGCACAAGCAACGGGCAGATGCACTGGATCTTTGTGGTGAATGAATTTATCTCCTCAGATCAATATTTTTGCTAAGTATATTGATCTAACTTTTCATAGTGAAACTTTTCATAGTAAACTGATTCTTTAAACATTTATAATATATATAGCTAGTTTTACTTATAGCATGATAATCTGTGTTTTCTTGGCATCTGTCCAAAATTTTGCTTGTCATCTGTCCAAAATTGTCCAAAATTTTGCTCACGACACCTACAGTGGTAGGAAACAAGGCAAGGCTAAAACGTGGTATGTTTGTATCACATTATATAAGGCCAGGCAAACTAGATTCCTTGTTTCCCATCAACGCCCGCCTCACTTTGAAGCCACCACTTCAACCTACATGATTGGTTAAATTTGTGGACACACCCATTATAATTATACTACAACCATCTCATTCCTAATGGTATGAAGAAGCCATGTGACTATTATTTCTTTTGTGACCGACGCAAGTATTTCTCTTTCAAGCTGGTTTGTTGGATGTTGGTGTTTTTTAAAAGCACTGTTTTGTTGGATGGACAGTCGTTGTTGTTTTTTGGCGATTGTTTTGACTAAAAAGAAATTCACAATAATGACCTCCCTCCCTCACCAATATTTTTTTTAATGGGCGATGAGAAACAGTTACCTGGCCTAAAGCATGAACATCGGTGTTTAAAATCCACTGTCTGTACTATCATTGGAATATGAATGTGTGCACAGGTATTTCCTGCTGAAGATTTGAAAAATGCATGCACATTTTCCTGCTAAACGTTAACCACATCCGGATATAAACACACCCACTTCCTGTCACACCCACTTCCTGACCAATACAAATTTGCTTGCTACGGCCCTGGTAAGTGATTACTCACATTCAACAATGGATGACTGTTCAGAAAGGCTTGCTAAGAAGCTTTCTTCCCAGATATCATCAAACTCAGTACATACACAGGAAGATTGCCGTCTCCGTTGACATCAACATCAGGTGAACAACTACTCTTGGTGCCCATTGTCTTTGAAATGAGTGCACCTAGTACAAATTCTGCATCAATGTCTTGAAAAGGATCTTCTTCATTTAAGCTGGTCACACCCAACTCACTATTATGAACACCACCACTTCTGAAGCACTTAGATATCATTTCTGTTTTTACCTCACTCCATGCCCGAGATATCCACCTGATTGCAGTTAGTACATTAATAGACTTTGTTATCTCAGAAGCATAACTGCAATCATCAATCTTAGCTAACACATAGCGAAGGAGAAGCCGACGATAATGGACCTTGAAGTTCTGGATGATCCCCAAGTCTAGTGGCAGATGTATTTGGTGGAAGAAAAACTATTTTTTATTACTACATTTTTCTTTTAAATTTTCTGGGTGGCAACCAGCATTATCCATAAAAAGCAAAATTGCATATTTTTTTAATGCTCATTTACGGTTAAAAGAGGTCAATACTGCTTCCAAGATTTCTCCTGTCATAGGCTTTTTTCTGGTGATAATACTTGACTGGTAGACTATTTTTTATCCATACCACGAAAGCACCTGGGGTTTTCTGATTGCCAGATTACAATAAGAGTCTCCTTATCACATGCTCCATTCACTATAGAGGTCACTGTGACCCTCTGCTTACACTTCTTCCCCTTCTGAGCAAATCCTTGCTCTGGAAGAGCCCCCCAAAAGCATCCTGTTTCATCTAGGTTATAGATTTCTTCCTTTGCATATCCCCTCAAAATCTCACTCTCCTCATGACTCTATCCCCTTGTACATCACCTGATTCTCCACACAGTCACTCTTCTAATGTTATATCGCTTCTTCCACTTTTCCAACCATCCATTGCTTCCCTTAAACTCCTTTCCAGGATTACAGCAATTTCCTTGGCTTTTTCAGTAAGCTGGGGCCCACAAGAGTAAATGTTCTTTGGGCATGCCAGCAGGTACCATTGGTATAAAGCATCATTAATCTCCGAGTATTCGGACACACAAGATCTCTTGTTTGTATGAGACAAAGAGCTTGAAGTATAAGATTCATACAAGGTGACAATAGATTCCTTGTCTTTCAAAATATCTGAAATTTGGGTCTTTCCACAGCCAAAGAGTACCAAGTGAATGTACATAACACAAGGATTCTTCTCAGCTTCCTTGATAACTTCAATCTTTTTCTGTAAAGAGAGATGATATCTACGCTTACTCGAAGAAGCCATGACTCGAATGAAGCAGCAGATAAACCTGCAGGTGTTCGATAGATGGGCATAGCCTTGACGCAGTTCGTGTGGCTGGCACGTGAGATCGCTTCCAAGCCTGTAGTCAGTAGTGGACTTGGTGGTGATGCAATGTCTTTATGAGTGTGACAGAGATTCAGTCCTATATCAGAGGACACCATGTGTACAAAGAAGTGTGGACACCTCACATTGGGGAAGTTCTGCTACTCAAACGGGAGCCAGATAATGCCGAGGACCAGTCTGCTGTGGCCGTAATCAAAGACGGCGAAGTTGTAGGTCATGTTGCGTACAACATTGCCTCTACAATCTCACAGTTCCTGAGGAGAGACTGAAACAAAGCATTTGTTGAGGTCACAGGAGACAGAGTCAACAGAGGAGTGGAATATGGAGTTGAAGTTCCAGCTACCTACCGTTTGTATGGACCACAGCCTTACGTTAACAGAATAAGAGATATAGCAGCATCTCTCCAAGCAAGAGGCCTACTTTAGACTACCATACTGCATTTCACAATATCTTTCATGCATAAAATTTATTGTTATTATTGGAATGTGCACGTGATCAGTACTGGCCCCACCCACTGTCCGTAGGGAGGTTTATTTCTACAACGATGAGCTTTGGGTCCACTAAGAGCTGTCCGTTAGCTGGAATTGAGAGGTGTCCATTACAGGGAGGATCACTGAGTACTATTTCAATGGTAAAGCCAATTGGTGTGTGTGCTCCTGTCCGTTATTAGGTAGGTGTCCGCTATAGGGAATGTCCGTTAGTAGAGGTTCCACTGTAGTGCATTATATTACATCGCATTTTGTTCAGTGAATGATAGTTAAGTTCTGCGAACATAGCTGTACTGCCACTCAACTTCTCCAGCAGGAGTACAGAAGTATTCTTTGAAGCTGTCTCTGATCTCCGTAGCAGACTGAGAATGTCTTATTAAAAAGAAATAAACATAACGCATATGCAACTATGTAGATCAATTATAGCAAACCTGTTGCTGCCAGCATGACCAATTGATGTCATTCCCGTATTTGGTTCTTCATCTCTTCTCCACCCACCATCAATCCTGTTTCTACGACCATCTTTAATATCAGTAAACCCAGGTGGACAATAAACATTAGATTCCGTTGTCATCAAGTAATTGTGGAGTGTTATGGTAGCCTGGGTGAAAATGACGGCCCTTTGGGGACTGGCAATGATCGGCCTGCGAAACAATCGCCATCTCGCAGCCATGATTCCAAAAGAGTTCTCTATCACCCTTCTGGCCCTGCTCAGACAATAGTTGAATATTGCACGATCTTCTAAAAAAAATTATAATATAGGATGGCATCCATACAATACACGTCTAAGTAGATTATTTTTCCTAACTCACTTCTTCCAACAGACTGTCAAATCTCTCCTTCGACAACCGCAGATACCTGAAATGGCTTTCTGGATCTGACAGACGCATCTCCTAAAGGAGGTTGTGGTGTCTTCGCATTCTAAAGATTGGACGTACCCACACTCTGTTCTACCTTCTCCTATTCCTCCTCCTCCTCCTGAGCAAAAGAATCAAAAGAATAGCCAGCTTCACTGCCGAACTTTGAGTCATAGCTAGCCAGCTGTAGTCGAGGGTGGGGCAAGGTAAAGGGTCAAAGCCTAAATTGGCATAATTTGGCTTGCAGTGACGGAACGAAACACTAATTGTGAACAGGACTTTCGAAACGCTAAACGGAGAAGAAACGGAGATGAAACGAAACGCTAGGCTAGCGTCATATTGTGAACCGGCCTTTATGGTCCTAGTGTTGAAATAGAGAAGGTAGAATGTATAAATCATGTTAGCAATCGCTTTTTAAAGCATTTTGAGACCTGCATTAAAAGGCACTGTTGATGACGATGGCAATAACTTAGGGGGATTAGTCATGTGTCAAAAGTTAAAACGCAAACCTACTATGGGGGGGGGGGGGGGGCAATTACAAATAAGGAGGACCATGTAGACTGGACGATTCGCGATGTGAAAGCTTTTTTTAAATTATCAATCCAGTCAACTGCAGAACATTCCCAACATGAGTATTGTGTACAGGCGTTTTGAGTTGAGCCTGCGCTAAAGGTGAGGATCTTTTGCACAAGTGTTTAGGCGGCTACACACAGAATCAAAATGAGAGTTTAGTTTCTGTAGTGTGGAGTTGGGTGGATAAGACGGAGTATATGAGTGCAACAAGTATCAGGTTTGCCGTCGATTTAGGTGTGGTGAGCTTCAATGTTGGGAGGAAGGCTGGCTTTGGTATTTATTTTGCTTTAGTCGAGCTAACATGTCCTTTGAGTTGTTCGATTTTGTTTGTGTTTTGCTTTGTATTGTCAAGCTTACAGGGATTACTGGAGGATGAGTGAAGACGTGTGTGGAAGAGGACGATGGATGCACCTAGGCATTGGAGTCCCAGAAAATTATGATGTGTTTATGTTTGTTGCAAGGCGACATAAAACAAGTCTGATGCATCTTTAAATATATATATATTTATTTATCTATCTATCTATCTATATATAGGTTGGACACTGGCTGTTGCTGAAAAATAGAGGAAAGTGAAAGTCAATTCAACATTTTGTTTGTATGCACACATAATTCTAGAAATGAAGGGATGTCTTCTAGTGATGCAGGGGGTGTTTCTGGCAGCTGGAATGTGGTTAGAAACTGCTTTGACTTGAAGCCTTGATATCTTGAAAGTGATTTTTCAAGAGGGGTTTGAATGATAACTTCAATATTTTTTATCCTTTCATAATAATTTTTATATCATATGAAAACAAATTTTTTTATTCTACAACTTTCTACAACTTGATGTTGAATTTTTGTTTGAGAGGATCATTGAAAAAGACGTATGGATGAAAATGTAACGTGATGTCGTAATGCTATGTTCATAAAATCCAGCAAAAAAACGTTCCCCCCCATATTTCAAAAACGTCGGTTTCTAGCACGCGTTATAATCGACTAATGACCCGAATTAGAGCATAGCAACGGTCGTTACTCGAACGTGTCACTTAACGGTTTACGGTCTGCACTAGCAGAGCCTACAATCATGAAGAAAAAATGTACGGCGGAAAAAAATTACAAAAGAGAATTAACATTAGAAAGCATGGAGCGCTAGCTATATGTTGATATATAAATTAGGTCACTAGTGTGAATGCGAGCAAAGATATGGTACTTTACATGAGGCCACGCGTATACGCAGACTTGATCCACCCTTAACCGATTCAACGCTGACTGTGATTTGTTGTAATAATAATATATATATATATATTTTTTAAGAATAAAGTTCTCAAACTATTCGGAATGGAAACACAATAAGCTGCAGTTTGGTATGGTAATCAGATCCGTTGAAGTGAGCACAACGAAAGCTACGCAGCGCCACATCGCTATACGTCTACAACAAAACTTACAGCAAAGAAATCCATCTCCTTGCTCAAGAGCGAAGGGATCCAGGTTAGGTTAGCACAGGTGCCTTGGCTGCTTTCCACCGAAGAAGAACTACCAGGAACAGTAGCAAAAGCCAGGAAGAGACCACTCACGAAGGAAGTTGCGAGAGTCCAGTCATTTTAATTTACCACCCCCCCCCCCCCAACAATGTCCGAGTTTGTACCATATGGCGCTTATGGAATTTCATCAGCTAATTATTTAAATGTCCCACAATACTTGTTCTTACCTTTCGTTCTCCAATGGGAAGCTCTGCACACTTCTCCCGCACGTAAGTGTTGTAGCAATTAATAGAGCTAGGCTGCAAAACACATTAAAAAACAGATAGATATATATTATATAATATACAGTTTTGCATGATAACAAGTCTTTCATACAGTCTTTAACAATGGCCGTCTCATTGAGGAGATGTTAATACAGCTACTGCTATTGTAATAACAACAACAATAACAAATAAGTATTCGCAGAAACCGTGGGATATACAAATGTTTTGTGGTTGCAGTTCAAAGGTTATCTTATCGTTTATTAGGTATTAGGTGTTTAGGATTAGAGAACATCGGCAGATCAAGACTCCTTCAGTAGTGGATTCTTTGTCGATTTGTGCATTTAATACCGTAAATATAATACAAAGGGCATATTGAATGTGCTAGAAGGAGTAATGTTGGAATTCAAACCCCCCAAAACATCACATCATATGTAAATAAAATATTCGATGACTGTTATATTTTATGTAGATGTTTTGGTGATCGTTTTTCGTTGCTTGATCCTTGGTGCTGAATGCAGACCTCACTTCTCCCCTCCTACCAGTGTCAGCTACTCTCCCCCCTTGGTGCTGAATGAAGTCCTCACTTCTCCCAGGGCTTCATACCGAGGAGGGCACCCTGGAATCCCCCCCCCCCCCCCCCCCCAAAGCAAAAGTTCCCCCCAACCACAGAAATCAGAAATTAATCCTTTATTTTGCACATTGAATAGTTTTAAAGTATAATCCTATGGTTCTTTTGTTTGAAAATGTCAAAAACTTCACTGAAGTTAACAGCATAAAAATTGCGATTCTCATCAGACGACCTAGGTTTTCACCTGTAAAAGTTCTCCCCCCCAAGTTAAAATCCTGTATGAAGCCCTGCTGCTCTCCCCCCTTGTTGCTGAATGCAGACCTCACTTCTCCACTCCTACCAGTGCTTGCTGCTCTCTCCTTGAATGCAGACCTCACTTCTCCACTCCTACCAGTGCTTGCTGCTCTCTCCTTGGTGCTGAATGCAGACCTCACTTCTCCCCTCCTACCAGTGTCTGCTGCTCTCTCCCCTTGTTGCTGAATGCAGACCTCACTTCTCCCCTCCTACCAGTGCCTGCTGCTCTCTCCCCTTGGTGCTGAATGCAGACCTCACTTCTTCCCTCCTACCAGTGTCTGCTGCTCTCTCCCCTTGGTGCTGAATGCAGACCTCACACTTCTCCACTCCTACCAGTGTCAGCTGGTGGTGGTGGAGATGATGAAGATGATGAAGATGATGATGATGTGATGATGATGATGTGATGATGATGATGTGATGATGATGATGTGATGATGATGTGATGATGATGAGATGAGATGAGATGAGATGAGATGAGATGAGGATGATGATGATGATGATGATGATGATGATGATGATGATGATGATGATGATGATGATGATGATGATGATGATGATGATGATGATGATGATGATGATGATGATGATGATGATGATGATGATGATGATGATGATGATGATGATGATGATGATGATGATGATGATGATGATGATGATGATGATGATGATGATGATGATGATGATGATAAAAGTTCTACCCTTGGACAGGGCATTTTTCACATGAAAAACTTCCAACTATTTTGCCTGTCTTTCAGGCAATGACGTACCTATCTGCTCACATAAAATTCTACAACAGTTCCACCTTTAGCAACAACTCTGAAGCACGAAGATATCCTAACTGGAACCTACTACTATCGGCTGTAGCCCTGTTGAGGATCCCTTGACGCATAACACACGCCATTGCAGCAGCATAAGGCGAGACTAGGACTTGATTAGAATAAGAGCTGCTAATTACCTAGGGGCAATAAGGCCAAGACCACACAACCACACACCTGTTAAGATTGTGCCTGCGTAACCAATTTGTACCATAGAATGTAACCACATACATGCACTGTCTCATAGCACTCAGACGTGACCATATAAGGTCATTACTGGGCTGTGGGGCTGACAGCTTATTTAAAGGAGCCGGCTCTGAAGCCCAGGCAGATCAGCACGCAGTTCAGCACCGAGTATCTTCACCTCAATATTCTAAGGATATTCTCTTACTTTATCATGGCCAACTCGATATATTGGGTAGAACCTCTATGCCAGATCCCTAACAAGCCCTCACCCAAGTCTTTTTTCTCCAACCTTCTCCAGCATTGGGAAGACATCGGTTACAGCAGAACCTCCTGTGTGTTCCCTTCTACCACAGCAGAGCCTCACCTGACTCCTTCCAACCAAGCCATAGCCTCCAGTGACTCCTTCCAACCACACAATGACTCCCTCCAACAACACCAGAGCCTCTCCCTCCAGCCACACAAGAGGCTCCCGTGACTCCCTCCAACCACAGCAGAGCCTCCAATAACTCCAACCACAGCTGAGCCTCCTGTGGCTCCCTCCAACCACTCCTCCAGTGGTAACCCGCTGCTTCATTAGTCGAGACCCAGTGAGTAGTACAATAGTACAATTTACCCATCACCGTTGGATACAGAGAAAACACAGGGCAATACTAATACGCAACTGCTAAAGATATTATGTAGTTGCCATGGAAGATTCATATCAGACCAGAAGGGGCCTTAATTAAGGTGTATAAAAGTTCAGATGCTACTCTATATACTACCTTTACCTCAAAGGTCTCCCCGTACACACACACCATGCCAACCACCATCCCTCGCTGCAGCTGCCTCGGCCATGAGAGAGGACAGAACAGCAGCCAACAAGTTCCAGGTCCCCAACTCGGCCCACCTGCCTACCTGATTATCTCACTGGGTAGCAAGGTTGGTTTTCACGGCAGCCATTATATGCACTCAGTTCAATGAGAAGGCTCCTGGGCTCCTAGCTTACCATCACGAGAACTAAGAGCAATGTCCGCCAACTTCAAATGTCCGCCAACTTCAAATGTCTGCCAACTTCACCGAGAAGTTGTCTCCAGAAAGGACCAACTGTTACTGACAACACATGCTTCTATAATGATGCTTGCTTCCATGAGCTTCACAGGGAGAGCCAGGGAAATTCCGAGGTGACACACAAGATGACCACACAACATAGTTCTGTCTGAAACCCAAACCTCCCATTTCGTTGGGTTTTTCTAAAGCGCATACCACCAATCTGAGGTAGCAGATATATTATCTCTAGGTACAGTTGTATAACCCCAGGACTTACCAAAACGAATAATATAAGCATAGCTGGAGTTTTAAGTTGGATTAAAATTTTTTAAATTATATGGCGTATATAGATGGTTGATCATGCAGGCAGTTACCAGAGGTATTACTTACACCACAGAAATATATGCAAGTGATCTACGTATGTACCAAATAGCAACCATGTGAGCCAATGGTTGGGGCTCTATGACCTTTTATACATTGTGCAACTTAAAAACTGTCATACATAATTTTTGGCATGTTCTTCCTAACCAATATTTTGTATCCACGTGCATAATTTTTTTAAAATTAATTTAAAAAGTTGTAATCTTAAAAGTAAGTGCATCACATTTTACATCAATGACCAATACTTCATCCATCAACTTAGTTGGCAGGAGAGCATTGATAAAAACATAAGTCTGTAGAAGACAATTTGTACTGGCGACTTCCATGTCCCAGTAGTTCTGATGACACAAAGAATATCGGAATACCTTGAAAAGGCACCCAGCACTGATTTCTCACGTCTTGTGGCCAGGACAGGGTCGCATCCTGTGATTGTTTCATGAACTTCACATACATGTCACTGGACAGCTCCCCGACTGGCAGAGACTAAGTGCCAAAGATATACCGAGTGTGAACTAGAACAACTAAGTGTTGATTGGATTGCATGCAAGTATAGACCGAGCCATGTGTGTATGATGTAATGAATGTGGCAGCTCCTCATTGGCTGTGATAATAGGTAGACATTACCTTGTAAGGCGGTTTGAGCAACTGGGGCCAATAGCTATTTAAGGGAGTTGGTTTTGACTGGTGCCCAGAACTAGCCATAGATATAGACAGTGCAATTACTGTTGGTGTGCGTAATATATAGAACTTTAGTTAAGCATACACTGCGACTCTAACCTAGCTTGGACTAGCTTAAGCAGAGTTGGACTACTACCTAGCTTGGACTAGCTTAAGCAGAGTTGGACTACTACCTAGCTTGGACTAGCTTAACTGTTCTCCCGGTGAGTTTATTTGGAAAAAAATTAAAAATTGACCATTTAGTACAAATAAATTGATATTAAATCAGAGGTTAACAATAGTCCCTAGCAACCATATACCGCAAGATAGCTCTACTGTTGGACATTATTGTGGTCAATTCGTGTTGCTAGGTAACCAAACCACACATGTATGAATGCCATTATAATGTTTAATAAATTTAAAAAAAATTAAAATTGTATATTATTGTATTGTAGATTATAAATATCCTTCTATTTTCAGCCAACTTTAGGAACAACTGAGATATGCTGTGGTATGACAGACATTTGCCTGACTAACAGAGAGGACATAATTTCTACTGTATAGAATTCCCACCAATATTATTGATACAATTCCCACCAATAATATTGATACAATGTACACAGAGTCAAAGAGCAATTATACAATACAATACTCTGTAATGACATACTCATAGTCTGATATACAAGTGTCCTCGTGCAGTAAGACTAGCACTGGATGAAGGTAAGGGGGAGAGTTGGACTCTCCTACTTCTGAGAAAAGTACGTCCTCGTGTAGGTCTACAAGACGAGCGTCCTCGTGCAGTATGGATGAAGAGAGTGGGATAGGTGTGTTTGCATCACTATCTTTATCAGAACTTATCTGAACGTGGGGAAGCTGTGCCATGGTATTATCTCCGTCGTGGTCCATCACTTGCTCCATCAAACCTGAACATGATCGAGTTGTTATTCGTCAACTTATTAGACAAGTCAAGGAATCAAGTACAGCTAGAACTATAAAGCTATTACACAGGTGTAGCTAACACCATGATTTAGCCAGCTCCTCAGACTATCAGGCTTTATATATAGCTAGCAAAGTTCATTGACTTACCAGGAGGACTGCCAGGATCAATGGCTTCGCCTCCAACAGCCATAGCTTTGTCCATACTGCCATGGTTTCGATTGGAAAAGTCTCTGCCGAGTAGCTCTACTTGGTCACGATCCAAACTGGGCTGTCCACGGTAGGCATAGATAGCTTCACTCTCCCCTTCCTCAGATTCATTGTCAGATAACCCGAAGTCGTCGAAGTTGTCGTCCAGGACCGCTGTGAGCACCTCATCAAAAGATAGCCTTTCAACCATTTTTAATTCTATGGCAGAATTGACCCCTTGAACTTTACGGCAGGATTTCCCTAGTTACCATGGCGCTATTGCCGTATAATTTTGAATGTAGCTGCAGTTAGAATAGCGCTATTTTATGATATTTTTGTTTTGCAAAACAACCCAATGATTGATTTTTCATGATTTTTCAAAAGCAATTACGCCATATGGCGCTTACACCGGGAAAAGAGTTAAGCAGAGTTGGACTACTACCTAGCTTGGACTAAGTTGGACTGCTACCTAGCTTGGACTAGCTTAACCCTTTAACGGCTCAGAAGTCTCTCAGTTAAAAAATTCATAAAAAATAGATCGTTCGATCGTTCGAACTTACCCCAATAAAAAACATATTAAACGACGCCTAAAACGTAGCTCTATCACGTGGTATTCACAAAACAATGACAGCATAATGGTTGCTATTGCTAAGGACTTTGAACCCGGAAAGCTCACACGGAAATAATGGCTAAGCGCTCGAACGTTAGCGATGTGCTGCATTTACAAGACGACAATTTCGGCCTTTCTGAAGAGGATGACAGTGATTTTGAAGGCGAAGGTGTTGAGAGCTACCTTCCTAGAGCAAACCCTGAACTTAGTCACTCAGAAGTAATGGAGGAAGATGAAGAACCAATAGATATAGTTTCTGATGACAGCTCCAGCTCCAGTGAAAAGAGTGTTACTCAGCCTTTAGGTAAGTATTACTGTTCAAAAAGGTATAGAATATAAAAATATCTGTTTCTATGTCCACAGTTTTTGGATCTACACAAAGTCACAGCAGCCCCACCTCTCACAGAGCTCAAATACCCAGCAGTCGTGATGAGGTCTCATCAGATGGTAGTGAGTTCGAGTTTGCTAGATCAAATGATGATGATGATGATAGTTCTCGGGTGGAAGATCAGCAAGAGGAAGGTGGTGGTGTTAGAGGAAGGGGGTGTATGCAACCAAGGAGAAGGGGTCATGGATGTACTATGCAAACAAGGGGAAGGGGTCGTGGACGTAGACCTGGAAGAGGGCGTGGCAGAGGTGGACGTGGGACTTCCAGTCAAGTAATGTGTGGAATGGGCATGGGAGGGATACTAGTGGAATCACACAGGATCAGCTCATACTAAATGGCCCATGGCAAAGCTAATGCTTTGAATTATCCATTTAGAGGAGGTGAGCCTGGTCCTACATTTCTTGTTGACAGTTCCATGTCCACCTTGGACTTATTTTGTCGATTTTTCACGGATAAGGTATGGGAGCTGATTGTCACACATACCAATAGATATGCAGCCAGATTGAGGCAACAGAGTCATCATGCCTCTCTTAGGGCTTGGCATGATGTCTCTGTTATTGAAACAAAGACCTTTATAGGAATTTTGATTCTTATGGGTATTTGTAGGCTGCCTCGCTTGAGGCTCTATTGGACAACAAAGAACCCATATTTTTGCCCAAGAATCTTTGAAATCATGTCCCTCACCAGGTTTGAGCAGATTTACCGTTTTCTTCACCTCTGTGATTCTGATAAACAAGTTGTCGCAGGGCAGCCTGGGTATGATTATCTATTCAAAGTTAGGAATCTTTTAGATTTGTTATCCCCTCGCTTTCTATCTCAATACAACACACATGAGGAACTGTCATTGGATGAAGCGATGATTCCTTTCAAGGGTAGGCTTAGCATAAAGCAGTACATGAAAGATAAGCCCACCAAGTGGGGAATCAAAGTTTTTTGTTCTCGCTGATTCCAGAAATGGGCTATACTGTTCGCCTCCAAATTTATGCTGGAAAAAATTCCAATTTGTCAAGTTCTGATTTGGGATTGTGTTTACCAGTAGTTCTGGAGTTGTTGGATGGTCTTGAAGACAAGTGTCCAAAAGTTTATATGGACCACTATTATACATCCCCTGAACTATTTTTAGCATTGTATAATAAGAAAGTGAATGCGTGTGGAACTGCAAGATCCAACAGGAAGTATTATCCTAATGAACTGAAAGTAGATAAAAATGTTAGTGTAGGATATTGTGATTTTAGATCTAGTGGTCCACTCTTAGCTTCTGTTTGGAAAGACAAAAGAATTATTCACTTCCTGTCCACTATACATGTGGCTCAAGCTAGTTCACCTGTAACAGTACAAAGGCGTGAGAAGGATGGCACAAAAAGAAATGTGGAATGTCCGCCGTTACTTCCAGATTATCAGTCATTTATGAGAGGCATAGACAGAGGAGATCAGCTAATGGGTTACTATAATGTAGGTAGAAGGTCAAAGAAGTGGTGGAAACGTGTTTTTGCGTACCTTTTAGAAGTCTCTGTTTTGAATGCATACATTTTGAAAAAGTCCAGTAACCAACACGGGTGGGAAGGAACAGGACTATCTGAATTTTCGTCTGGTTTTAGCGGTAGAGCTTGTGGGTACCAGTAGGAGATCTCAGGATGGTCGACCTCGAACTTTTGACCATAGGCAACTTCTAAGACTAGACAATTCCCAAAGTCATTTGCCAGAATGTGTTACATTCAAACGGGATTGTATTGTCTGCTCAAAAGTACGTGAAAAGAAGGGTCTTACGAGACAGGAATACAGACATGAGAGCTGCATCAAATGTAGTACATGTCACGTGCATCTGTGTCTTAGTAAAGGTCGAACCTGCTACAAAAAGTATCATACAGAAGTAGATTATTGCTAATTTCATATCTATAGTAACTGTTTTCTTTGACTATTATAATCTGCAATTTTCATTTATTGAAATGTAAGCTTTCTTCTGTTTTTCATAATTCCATGCTGCAGTCTGGTGCAAATGTATAAAACATGTTATCATAAAATATACTTGAAAATAGAACAATAATTGCCTTGAAATTCAAAAATAATTACTAAAACCACAATTACAACCACATACTTTGTTGCTAGGCAACATAAACCACACCTACATACTAAGTAACTATGTGTGATTCCAAAAATATATGGTTGCTAAGGACTTTAATAAATATTTGAGACAATACAGTTAATTTTAGTAATGGTACCAATATTCAACAAAAAAAGACCATGAAAGGGTTAAGCAGAGTTGGACTACTATCTAGCTAGGATTAACTAGGATTGCTGTTGTCAGGTTTCAGAGATTGGCCCGCGATAGTCAATGCGTTCCTCTGAATGCCCGAGAAAGTTTCCAATTAATTCAGAGATAGCCAGCCTCATCACTCATGGGTTCTATAGCAAATGGACACATCTTTCTCGCATCATGAGCTCTTTATTTCAACCCCTGGAGATTATTCTACGCACAGGTTTTATCCCCACCATTACTGGAAGACCAGTTCCCAATGATTCCGATAGGGCTATTTTTGCCTTGCCCACTAGATGAGGGGGTTTGGGCATTTGTGACCCGACAAAGCAGTTTTTTTACAGTTCTCTGCCTCCTTGTCCATTACGAAGCCACTTATTGAGTCCATCTTACTACAAGATTCAGAGTATTCATTTGAATGTCTAGATGCCCAGATGTCAGCCAGAACACTCATAAAACAACAGCGTCAGGAACAGGCCACTCAGACTTCTGAAGACATCAAACAACACCTCACACCGGCATATCTGAGAGCCCTGGATCTCGCAAGTGAGAAGGGTGCCTCCAACTGGCTGACTTCACTACCAATCATGGAGTTCGACTTCAGTCTGCACAAAAGTGCCTTTGTGGATGCCCTACGTCTCTGCTATGGCTGGTCGCCACCAGGTACCCCCTCACACTGTGTTTGTGGTGCAAACATCTCCGTTGAGCACATCTTTTCATGCCCACTTGGAGGTTTTCCATCAATCCGCCACAATGAAATTAGAGATATTACTGCCAACCTCCTAAGCCATGATGTCATGGTGGAACCTGATCTTCAACCCTGATCTTCAACCTCTGACAGGTGAAGCCTTGTTTCACAGAACCTCAAACGTATAAGACGGAGCCAGACTTGATGTCTCCATGAATGGTTTCTGGGGTGGACGCCATGAAAAGGCATTCCTGGATGTCAGAGTGTTCAGCTCCTAGAAACAAAAACTGTAGCATTTC
The DNA here is from genome assembly GCA_028752905.1 of Cladorhizidae sp. MBARI D1340-BT2. NCBI lineage: Eukaryota > Metazoa > Porifera > Demospongiae > Poecilosclerida > Cladorhizidae > Cladorhizidae sp. MBARI D1340-BT2. The sequence goes on from JAQNBH010000002.1 coordinate 15,915,473, forward strand.
AAACTGTTATAAGAAACATGAAAATGAAAAGAAACGAGCATATGAACAACGGATCAGGAATATTGAACACTCGATTCACACCAATCGTTCTTTCTGCTACAGGGGGTATGGCCGAGCAGTCCACAACCTTCTACAAGAGGCTGGCCTCCCTCCTTGCTGACAAATGGGAGCAGTCATATAGTTCAACCCTCTATTGGTTACAAGTCCGACTTTCGTTTTCACTCTTGAGATCAGCCATCCAATATATTCGCGGTGCAAGCGAGGACATACAGAAAAATCTCACTCCCCGATCGATCTGATCAAAAGCGAGGCATGCCTGCATTCTATTTTATATACTCTTTTAATTACCAGGAAGTAAAATTCACTTAGTGTTGCGAAAAAGAAAAAGGAGGGTAAAAAAACATAGTGTGGTTAGCTAATAGCAGCAGTGTGGTGCCCTTGGCTAATTGTATCCCCTAGACTAATTGCAATGTACTAGGCTGAGGTCTGGTGATTGTAGAAAACAGCTGAGCTAGGTCCTTGAGGGTGCCCCCCCCCCCCACTCTCTCGTGGCATTATATTGCACATGGTGGGTGCTCCTCTTAATAATAATTTTTTTTAAAGGAAGGTTCTGGAAGAAGCAGCTGTTAGTTTGTCTGAACAGTGCCCACCACCTGGTAAGTTTGTGTATAGGATACAGTGCTGATGATTCTAGACTAGTCTAGACTGTTTGTAGACTAGCACTATTGTTAGTGAATGTTACTGAGCTGTTTATGCCAGGCAAACATGAAGCGGCACAGCTCAGAGAGTCAAGATGGTCCTGCTCAAAAGGCGAAAAGTCAGTCTAGCTACTTTCCAGAAGTGGAAAACAGAGCTGGATAGGGAGTGTCATACTCTTTCCTGGTTGGAATGTGAGACTAGTGGTGTGGGGGTGAAGAAGATTGTTGTAAAGTTGAAATGTAAAGTGTGTGTGCAGTTTCAGTTAAAGATAGAGGGTAGGAGAAATTACAGTGACAAGTGGGTGTCTGGGGCTGACTCAGTAGTGCACTCAAGTAATATCAAGGATCACTCGCATTCTGACCAGCATGCTCATGCAATAATGCTTATGAAGAAAGATCAGGCTCAATGTCAGGGGCTTGAAATAACTTCATATGCTCCTATTGCTAAAGCACTTCATAACTTATCTGAAGATGCAAAAAGCACGCTTAGAGTGAAGTTTGACATAGCTCATTTTATTGCTATGCAGAAACTTGCCTTCACCAACTACCCAGCTCTTTGCCAGCTTGAAGCAAAGCATGGTGTCAATGTTGGTGTTTCTTACTTGAATCAGAAAGCAGGCAAAACATTCTGCCATTTTATTGCTGAGTCAAGAAGAGAAGAATTGGTTCAAAAGTTATCTAGAGCTAAATTCTTTTCTCTTCTAATGGATGGATCCACTTACACTGATAATATAAATGATGAATGTTTCTTGTGTTGTGGTGTGATATCAGTGGAGGTGATGAAAAGGTTCATACTAATATGAACTACTTTGCTGTTGCTAGACCTAAGCAGACTAATGCGCAGGGACTTTTTTAATGTTTGCAGGATAGTTTAAGAATTATTGGTATAACAGCAATTGATGCAGACCAATGCAAAATGTTGGTAGGTATTGGCACAGATAGTGCCTCAGCAAATGTAGCTGCTAGGGTTTTGAAAGGTCTTATTGAAAAGGATATTCCTTGGGTGCACTGGAGCTGGTGTTTGGCACATCGGCTTGAATTGTCTGTTAAGGATGCCCTTAGAGGCACTTCTTTTGATCTAATTGATGACATGCTTCTTCGCCTTTATTTCATTTATGACAAATCCCCAAAGAAATGCAGGGAACTGGAAGATGTCATTAAAAGACCTTCAGTAATTCATCCAGTTCAATGATGCAGGAATTAAGCCGATTAGAGCAAATGGTTCTCGCTGGGTAACACACAAACTTGCAATGAAGTGAGTTTTCTGGCCAAGTTTGGTGCATATGCCAGCCATTTGGTAGCTTTATCCCAGGACACTTCTGTTAATTTAAAGCTGCATGGTTATTGTAGCAAATGGATAAATGCTAAATACATTTTAGGATGTGCTTATTCTGTTACCTGCTTTCTCCATGTGCTACATTCAGCAAAGTTATGCAGTATGATAGTTTGGATGTTCTAGGGGCATTCACTAGCCTTCTTCGTACTTCTTCGTACTGTAAAGGAAGTGAATAAGCTCAGCTCTAGGTCACTGCAGCATTGGCCTACTTATGCAGCTACACTCAAAAACCTCACTGAGGAAGCTGGTAATAAAATGTACCAGCAGCAACATCTGCAATGGTTTGATCAAGCTGTACAACACTTTTCCTCCCACTCTAAAGAGTACTGTACTTCAATCACTAGCTGTCTGATGTCTAGATCGGAATGGTCAGATCTGGAGTTTATATGTGACGTGATTTTTCCCCTTGCTACTCAAGGTTGACAGAAAATTATTGACAAGGAGGACAAGTCTGAGGTCAATGAAGAGAATGCAGATGTTAGTGATGCTGCCACCAATTTGAAGCAATCAACCGACTAAATTCGAGGTTTAGGGTTCCTCTTGGAGCAGCTGGGGTGGAAATTGGTCAAATCCTTGATGAGTTTCGTGAAATGTTATTGTATGCAACACAGTTCATTTCTCTCTCAACCACCAATTATCAAGCAGTGTGGTGGAAACACTTCCATTCTCCTATTGCTACTGATTGGTCCAATGTTCTCATTCTCTTATTTACACTACCAGTTTCAAATGGTAAACTTGAAAGAGTGTTCTCCACAATGAAAAACATCATGGTAGAGAAACGATCCTCACTCAGCAATGAAATGCTTGATGACCTGCTTGCTATTAGCATTGATCAGGTTAGTACAAACAATTTCAATGCTGATCGTAGCATTGAGTTATGGTGGGAAAGTACAACTAGACGTCCAAACCAGTGGCCGAGGAGGAAGTACAGGAAGAAAGCCGTTGCTACTGCTACACCAAGCACCTCAGCGGCAGTAGTGAATGAAGATGAAGAGAATGAGTCAGACAGAAGTAGTGAGTCTGGTGACAATCTTCCTTTAGAAGACTGGGATAACTGGATGGAGAACATGCAGTGACATTTTTGTTGTACTTAACTTTTCATGCTGTATTGTCATTTGTTTTTGTTTTTATGAATCATACTATTATTATTGCAAGTATACCAATGACTGACTAATATTAGAAAATGACCTAGCAAATCTTATTATGCTAGGACATCATGTCCTACCAACATCAAACCTTATTTCTAGCTCTGCACACTTATTCCATCACAAGGACTCTTTCCATGGCTTGTAGCGAAGAAATGCCACCCGGCTTCGAGTCCATGATCAGTCTGACGTAGGCATAAATTGGCAAAGTTTTTGTACTGACTTGAAACTCCATCGCTGCAACAGACGAGCTTAGTTTTGGATTGAGCTTTTGTATCAAGTGCGATATCAACTAGTAATAAAATCTTGCAAAGCCGTTGCCATGCACCATGTTGTCCAAAATGATGCACACACGCAAACTTGAGTTCATCTCCTTCCTTGTAATAAATGGCAAATGGGTGAAGAGTCGCTAGGCAATTATGCCGATAAAACCTCTGTTAGCATATTGAATTATAAAACTGTAAGTCTCTGCATAATCGAGCAGTACAATGGCAGTCATGTTATACGGTTTCTTTTAATTGATTTCATATATGCAGATTGTGATTTGGTGATGAAACAATGCTGTCATACGATGTCTAATTAATCGCAGACCATAAAAAATTCTTGCAATGGGCCAACAAGGGTGTTTCTGTCAGCAAGCACCCGCTACTTATAACTGATCGAGTCATCCATGTCCACAGCATTTTCAGAAAACGGTTGTGACAGGTATTCTTGAGGTGCACTCTTGCCTTGGCACTAATCACACAACAATATCATACAAGTTATATCGTCTTGGCTACAAACCATGTCTGATAACAGCAATTCTTTGTAATCATTAGGAACAGGAATGGCTGCAACAAGCAACTTTGATGTTGCTCGCAAACACAAACAAAATGCATCATCTCCCATGTTTGCAGAAACGCACCATTTCGGCCCAAGTCCACAAAACTTAGAAAACCAATCTTGTCTCCACATACTCGAGGTGAAGTTCTTTCAGGATCACAAGCAGCAGACGCTTATGCACCTGGACCTTGCCATCATCTGTCCTGACCGATATAGCTACATCCATTCTTCCTTGGACACATGCATGAATATTCTTCACATTGAAAAAAAATGCAATGACTCCAAAAACCACTTCTGCACTCAGGACCCTTCCATATTTTGGAGTCTGGCTCAGCCAGAACCCCTTTGGTTCTCTAAGCTCTCTAGCTCTCTTCACCAAATATTCTGAAATATTGAACTCATTCAGTCTTTTTGATACTTGAACTGGCTGGAACAAGAGTGAGTAGTTGGATTTTTTCCTCCCTTTCTTGTAGCACGTTAGCCTTTGTCCTTGAACACATCAATTAGTCTTAACTACACTGATTACCTGTTGTAACGCTTCCAATTAATAGGCTAGCGCCTATTGTAACACTATCCGTCACGGACGCAATCGATCAAGATTTTCGCATTGCTGCTTAAAGCCCAACATTGGCTTGGTTTGTTTCTTATTATTGAAATATTTGTCCCGACGAATCTCAATTTGCTCATCTTCCGGTAATGTCAATAAATCCTAGCTATAACCACAATATTCCTCCCCCATTTTGTAAGCATGGATTTATAACGCGCTCCTCTTGTTATCTGACTAGCTCGTTAACCGACAAAAAATTCGGAAATGGCTTTCCTCGTACGTATTTCAGTACAGAATGTTACGTCTGATAATCAACACGGCCGTCATGGGATGTAAATCCTTACAAAGCTCTTCAACTTCCATGGGGCTCAATTCTCCTGCGGGGTATGTCTAGGACTTTAGCCACCTTTGCTTTAGCTGTCATTTGGATGCCTTCTAGTATTCTATTGCCATAACTGAGTTTGTCTCGCTGACTGATTAGAGAACACTGAAGTAATGCTGAGCTGGTATCAAGTGACTCATGTGCAGTATTCAGTGGTTCAAAATCATCCGCAGTTGAGGATTTTGTCTCATCGTGCTCTTTCCCTAAACTTGGTAGGACATGTGCAGCACAAACATCAAGCCATTTTTTTAATTTTTAATTCAGCACTTCTGCTGCATTTTCATTGATGACTCGAAGAGACTCTAATACGAATTTTCATTGATGACTCTAAAGGCTGGTTCACAACACGATGCTGGCCAAGCGTTGCATTGCGTGCTGTCAATTGACCTTTGACCCGAGCCGACACTGATTGGTCCGACACTGCATTTCAGATGCTGGAGTAAGAAAAAAGTTCAAATGCAGCATCGGACCAATCAGTGTCCGTCTATGTTGAGCGCCATTCGAGAGTCAACTGAGCACCATTCGAGAGTCAACTGAGCATCATTCGAGTCAACTGAGCACCATTCGAGGGTAAATTGAGCACCATTCGCTCGGGACAAAGGTCAATTGAGCACCATTCGAGGGTCAAAGGTCAATTGAGCACCATTCAAGGGTCAATTGACAGCCGCAACACTCAGCCAGCGTCGTGAACCAGCCTTTAGAGACTCTAATACGCATTTACATTGATAACTCTAAAAGACTCTTTTCATTGGTGACTCTAAGAGACTCTAATATGCATTTTCATTGGTGACTCTAAGAGACTCTCATATGCACTTTCATTGGTGCCTCTAAGAGACTCTAATATGCATTTTCATTGGTGACTCTAAGAGACTCTAATATGCACTTTCATTGGTGACTCTAAGAGACTCTTAATATGCATTTTCATTGGTGACTCTAAGAGACTCTAATATGCATTTTCATTGGTGACCATAAGAGACTCTAATATGGATTTTCATTGGTGACTCTAAGATGCATTTTCATTGGTGACAGTGACTCTAAGAGACTCCACTATGCAATTTCATTGGTGACTCTAAGAGACTCTAATATGCATTTTCATTGGTGACTCTAAGAGACTCTAATGCTACAAAAAAAAAAAAAAAACAATGTCTGGAATAAGTACTGCCATTATGACTCTAGATCATTAAGAAACTAGTAAGATCCAACATGGACTAGACACAGATATGGGAGATAATTGAGAGCAAGACAAGGGCAAACATACTTGACGAATGGACCACAGAAATACTTCTGAGTGCACTCTCTCATGGTAAAAGCAGAATGTGTGTCACACATACTGTTATCCCACTTCTCCACTCCAATGGTTTCTTGTCTTCCTGTGACATGTCAGAGGCCGCAGCCATTCCAACATTTCTGCATGATTCGGTCTTAGGGAATTATCTTCCAATGCACTTCCAATACGACATGGATTGGGTAACCCTGAAACCATTGCTTCCTTTGTTAATTCAACAAGCTGTGAATTGTGCAGGATTCAAGGCAATCAAGGAGCAGTACTCTTCAAACTCAGATGACAAGTAACTAACAGACCAGCCCAGTGTCTTAATACATGCATACTAGCAAATCACCACCATTAACTACATATTACCACAAATATCTACCCTGTGGGGGGGGGGGGGGGGGGGAACCTCTCCTCCCCCCCCTCCCCAAAAGAGATAAGTTATTACAGCTTAGGTCAAAATTGCTGTTGCCAGTCTGAGGCAAATTATTGTACGGTGGGGCGGAACACACAACCATGGTTAATGAAAGGCGGACCTTGCGGTTATAGCAGCGCGAACACGTGTTAGCCAGAGCGTAGACTGTGAGTAGCTCGTAATCTGAGTTGGAACTGGCCTAGAGTCTGAGCAGCAGTGTCGACAGATCATGGCTGAACCAGAACTAGGAGGGGAGAAAAGCAGCTACAGAGCAGCGTAGAGGGAGCCCGAAATCGGGGGGTTGGGATGAGCCGAGGTCTACAGTAGCCACCCTGGCGAAGAAGGCCCTGGCCAAAGGAGGAGTAGTGTGAACAAGCCGAAAGACGGGAGTGCTGGAAACGATTCAGGTAAACAGTAGCTACCTCTCTCAGCTGAGGCCCCCACGTTATATTAGGCATTGGAATAAGCAAGACCCAAACTCATATCCTATCAGGGTTTCATTTAGGGGGGGGGGGGGGGGGCGCCTGGAACTTTTTGCCCCCCCCCCTTCCCCCCGTTGGAAATTGTATCATTAGAAACTTTGTCACATCTTTAACCATCATCCCCCCCCCCCCCCCCCCCATTTAAAATCAAGATTCCTCCAGTTGCCCCCAATTGGACAATTTTCTAAATGAACGGTGCCCATAGCTGGCGAATAATCAAGACACAGACCAATATCCTAGGGCAAGCAGTGCCCATAGTTGTGAGCAAGCACCCATATCCTAGGGCAAGCAGTGCTCATAGTTGTGATCAAGCACCAATTGATATCCTAGGGCAACAGTGCCCATAGTTGTGAGCAAGCACTAATATCCTAGGGCAAGCAGTGCCCATAGTTGTGAGCAAGCACCAATATCCTAGGGCAACAGTGCCCATAGTTGTGAGCAAGCACCAATATCCTAGGGCAAGCAGTGCCCATAGTTGTGAGCAAGCACCAATATCCTAGGGCAAGCAGTGTGAGCAAGCATTAATATCCTAGGGCAAGCAGTGCCCATAGTTAGTTGTGAGCAAGCACCAATATCCTAGGACAAGCACTAATATCCTAGGTCAAGCAGTGCCCATAGTTGTGAGCAAGCACCAATATCCTAGGGCAAGCACCAATATCCTAGGGCAAGCACTAATATCCTAGGGCAAGCAGTTCCCGTAGTTGGTACAAGCAAGTCCCAGATACATATCTTAGGGCAAGAATTGCCCGCGTTTTCTGGAACTTGCCCTAGGGCAAGCAATGCCTGCTGTTGCGGGACGAACAAGGCTCAGACAATAGTCTAGGGCAAGTATGGCCCATAATGAGGAACAAGCAAGGCACAGGCCTCCTATATATCCTAGGGCAAGCAACGCCTGTAGTAGTTGGGTCAAAGGCAGCTAAGGTCATGAGGGCAAGCGACGCCCTCAGGCTTGACCTTGGTCTGGGAAGCAAGCAATGCCGGTAATGGTGGGAAAACGGAACCCATGTTCTTGGGCAAGCATGGCCTGGGAGGGGGGGCAAATGAGAGCCACGGTTGGGTAAAGAGATCCCCAACTTGCTACAAATGAGACCAATATTGTGGGCAAGCAGTGCCTGGGGTTGGAGGGGGAAGCAAGCTAATGGTTGAATGCATGTGTTGTACTATCCAGGATTTGGGGTTATATGCCACAGAGCAACCAGTTGGGGGCTGTGCCATTCATGGAGAAAGAGAGCACCGGAAGCACAGAGGCAACCCAGGTCTGGGAATAGTTCTGTCCAGCTGGAGGACTGGGAGCCAGCAAAGAGATGTCGGGCGTGTATGTGGGGGAGGAATTGCCACCAGTGCTGGCTGGCTTGGCACGTCACATCCAGACATGGGAGTTCATTGAAATGTCGGAACTTCTCCCAGAATTTTGGTCAGTTAAGGTGGATGATCTGGAAGCCATCTCCCGGGCGAGCACTAACCGGCGAAGGCGCTTGATAACCCAACTGAACACTTGGTTACAATGTTTTGCCATATATATATATATATATATACAGGGGTAATGGCAGCAAAACACCAAGTGGAGGTCCCCAGAACTGTCAGCCTACATGGTTGCGATCATCAGGGGACTACTCCGGCCTAGCATGGGTCCGGTACGATGCAGCATATCAGAGGCAAGCGGCAGCAAATAGTGGTCTAGGATTAACCCATCACTATTCTCCGCTACACGGGAAAGGCACAGGTAGTAAAATGGTGTGATCTTTGCCTGGAAATCTCATGTGAAACCAGTGAGTGCTCCTTGGCAGCTAGTGCGGATCCCGATCTTCCAACAAGGCTAAAAGTGGTGGAAGCAGCAGTGGTGGCATTTGCCAGTCCTACTCTGGAGAGGGGGGGAGAATATCGTATCCCAAGAGCAGGTGGAATAGGTCAGCAGGAGACACTCTGCAAAGTGTGGAATGAGAATTGCTGCTAGTACCGGAGACACCGGTTCCGCCATGTGTGCTTACGTGCTGGCCCACACTCAGTGCTGGACTGTCCTTACGGTGCAAAGCTAGGTCCAGTGAGGCAGATGACAACCACACCAAGGCCAGAACTGGCAAGGCCCATATCAACACCCCCCCCCCCCCCCATTGGGGCCATACCACCCCCCTAGCCAGGGAAGACCTTCCCATGAGACTGCCAACAAGGTGGCACTGGGCAGGGTGAACTGAATTGTAGTGATGGAATGTGTGCAGTCATGTGTATTATGAATTACTGTGGCATATGATAATTGGTGATTAACGAGAATTATAAGATTGAGAATAAGGGTAGAGATGTGGGCAATACAATCATATATATATATGTCAAACACAGGTGACATATCTGTAATCCTTCACAGGTCGCTATCAATATACAGACCACCTGGAAGCCCTCGACCACTGCAGAGCAATGACATCCATCCTCCTGTCGGACCTCGTGAGCAAGGCTGCTAGCTCGCCACTGAACTGGACAATATGGGCCGGTTGTTTGAGACTCCACCCAGATAAAGGGTGTGCTAGAATCATTGCGCTGGGTCTAAAAGATGGCTTCCGCATTGGCTTCGATCACATACCTGCAAGAGAGCAAGACGCAATATGGTGTCGGCGTTAGAAAGACCGGAAGTGGTGAGCGAGTACTTAGTGAAGGAAGTGGCAGAGGGAATGGTGGTGCCCCCCCCAACAGAGGGAACGGTGGTGGCCCCCTAACAGAGGGAATGGTGGTGGCCCCCTAGCAGAGGGAATGGTGGTGGCCCCCCAGCAGAGGGAACGGTGGTGGCCCCCCAACAGAGGAAATGGTGGTGGCCCCCAAGCAGAGGGAACGGTGGTCAGACCCCGGCAGAGGGAACGGTGGTGTGCCCCCTCGACCTTGACCCACTTCTCTGCCGTGCAGGTGAGTCGCTTCTGGGTTATCCCAAAGGGCTCCTCCGGTAGGTGGAGGCTCATAGTGGATCTGTCATCTCCAGAGGGGGCGAGTGTCAACGACGGAATCAAGGAGTTATGCACACTATCATACGTGTTAGTGGACAATGCAGTGGAAGTCATCCTCGGACGAGGTGTGGGAGCCTTGCTAGCAAAAGGTCGAAATTCGAAGTGCGTACCGAATAGTGCAGGTTTACCTGGAGGATCGATGATTGCTGGGGATGCTCTGGGAAGGTGCACTCTACATCGACACAGCCCTACCTTTTGGCTTTAAGATCGGCCCTGAGATTTTTAGGCAGTGGCAGATGTAGCTGAGTGGATAGTGAAGGCACAGGGTGTATATCTTTCACTACCTGAATGATTTTTTAACAGTAGCACCCCCGAACTCAACGGAATGTGCAGAGCATCTCACCATCCTATTTGACTTCCTTAGCATCCCCGTGGCCAATTAAAAGCTAGAAGGACTGGCGACAGTTCTCACCTTCCTAGGCATTGAGGTCGACACCACAGCTATGATTACCCATCTGCCAGGGCAGAAGCTGACAGAACTGCAGGGACTAATGAGAGCCTGGATCAATCGGAGATCATGTTGTTGACAGGAACTTCAATCCCTGGCAGGGAAACTGCAGCGTGCATGTAAAGTGGTAAGACCGGGTGAGAGCCTGGATCAATCCGGAAACTGCAGCGTGCATGTAAAGTGGTAAGACCGGGTAGGACATTCCTATGCAGAGTTTTTGAGCTGATGAAGGGCACCAGCAGACATCAACACCACATCCGGCTAAATGCGGGGGCGGGGATTCAGTACAACTTGATGTGGTGGCACACATTCTTGGCTAAGTGGAATGGAGTAGCAATGATGTCAGGACCAGAAACGCACGTATTCACAGATGCATCTGGGGGAGTCAGGTGTGGCGCCTGGTGAGAGCCGAACGGGATTCAGCTGAAATGGGCCCCGGGTTAGTGTTTGGTGAAATACCGATCACCGAGAAAGAAGTACTTGCAGAGGTACTGCATGTGGAGTATGGGGAAGTCAGCGGGGGAAAACGTGGGTGCTAGTCCACTGTGACAACGAGGCCGCAGTGACGGTCCTTAACTCGGGATACTCACGAGAGCCACACATAATGCATTTGCTACGGTGCCTATTCTTCATCAAAGCCCACTACCAGATTAATCTAAGAGTGGTCCACATAGCGGGTGTCAATAATGGGGTGGCAGATAGCATTTCACGAGATAACCTGTCGGTCTTGTTTCCACAGGGAATACCGCTGGAGCAGCCAACCGCAACTCCAATTCCTCAGATACTGAGAGAGCTACTTAGTGGAGCAGCAGAGAGACTGAACGTAGGTGAAACTGGACGCAGCTGTTCGTGAGCGCCGGCTTGGCTTCAACCACGTTAAAATCCTGCCGATCAGGATGTGAAACATACAATAGATGCTGTGGAGCGTGCGGACGGCGTTTCCAGCATCTGAGCGAGTCGTATGTTACTTTGTGGAAGCTCTGTTCAAGAAGGGGCTGGCAGGGTCATCCGTGAAAGTGTACTTAGCGGCCATCAGGTACACACAGAGAGCCATTGGTCTGGGAGACCACCGCATGGCAGACTTGCCCCAGCTGCAATACGTGGTACGAGGCTTCAAGAAGAAAACAATCATCCCAAGGCAATTCTACGACACACTCAGACAAGTATAACTACCTCACACAGGAGAGTACCACGGAACTGACTTTGCTACTTATGAAGTGACAAAGAAAGGAAAACGACTCCCACTTACTTTACAGGCTTCTTGGTTGAAAGAATTTGAGTGGCTTTCTTATTCTCCCTCCCAGGGTGGTGGGTAATGCAAGTACTGTGTAGTTTGCTAAGCCAAGGGAAAAAATGTTGTTTTGGGTACATATTTGACAATGGGGTAGGATTAAAAAACTGGACATATATATATATATCAATCTCTGTGCCTGTATTATCAATTGTATGTTATATATAATTATATATTAAACTCAATGTGGAAATGATCAAAAGTACAGGAAAAAATCACTTTTTTTTTTAATACACTCAAAATCCTCCCACCCCCAGGAGGTAAGTGGTACCCCCCCCCCCCCCCCCCCCACACTCAAAATCCTAGATCTGCCCCTGCTACCCACAAGCCAATCAGCAACACATTCAAAATACATCACCGCAATCTTCCTTATCCATGGAACTTGAGATAGTGTTTTTTTTCCTCCAGGTTTTTCCCTCCGTTTCCCTCCGAGAGATTAATAGAATGTATAGATTGTGCATATCTCAAAATATTATTTGTTGGGCCATTGTAATGCAGCCAAAGTGGGTTATCTCAAAATCATGAAGGTCCGAGTTTGCTACAAGTGTGGCTCCTGATTGGAAAGTGCCAGCTAGAGAGTCGAAATTTGTATCTGTAGCTAGAGGAAGCTCTGCTCAAGGACGAGTGTTTTCATCAAGCGCCAAAATGTGAGTCAAGCGTGTGAGTTGGAATATTTTTATCACCCCCCTCCCCCCCCCAACACCCCTCTCTACGGAACACATTTCCCCCCCAACACCCCTCTCTACGGAACAAATTTCCCCCCAACCAACACCATGACCACTTATGCACCTTTTAGTGCTAAAAATGAAATCACTCATCCCGTATAGCAGAGCATCCTCTAGCCACAGATACCAATTTCATTTCTACTGTCTAGCACTTTTCAATCAGGAACCACACTCGCAGCAAACTCAGACCTTCATAATTTTGAGGCACCCTACTTTGGCTACATGTAACTTTGGCATGGTTATACTTAGAAGAAAAAAATTATCAAAAGAGAACACACACACACACAGACCAATTTTTCATAGCTTATATATCAAGTTCATACAGTGAAATGAGCAGAGTTGGCTCACATAGTTGACATTTGACGCATATGTAGGTCTGATAAATATATTCTTGTGGTGTAAGTTTCTATTTTTCCCAAAACAATCATCAGCAAATATTTTACCTTGAATATTCGGTTGGTCACCATCAGAGATCTATATAACATGCACATGCATGGGAATTTATTGTTTCCATGGCTCTGGTAATTGTCTACATAGTCAACCATCCACCAGAAGAAATGATTTTTTGGGTTGATTCTTTGCATGTTATTCCAACTTCGACCCCAGCCATACCGTTAGTCCCTTCATGCTCGGGGTTATACACCCGTTCCTAGAATAATACATCTGCAATTTGGACCGCCTCAAATTCATTGGTATGGGCATTAGGAAAACCTAAAGATGGCATTTTCTCCAGCAAATACGGCTGTAATAATGGACGGACATAGCCGCTCCAGAAAATCAGCATGGCTTAGCACTTTTGTGTGTAAATACTCAACACCGTAACCATCCTCCATCTTTCCTCTCCATGATTCCTTACCCGGGTTCCTTAACCCGAGTATCACCTGAAAAGCAGTCACTTTTGGGGTCTTCTTGACGGACAGTTCCAACCAACGGCCAATGCACTACGCCCAGTACAAACACCCTGCTATAGCACCATCAGTGCCTATTCCAACCAGTTCCTCACACTTCTCGGCTGAGGTATCATTATTGCCAAAGCCCTGTCGCAGACTCCCGAAGACCTCGAAAAGACCTTCATCAATAACAGAGTGTGGTCAAACTGGGTAGAAGGAGTCCATTTGTATGTGAACCTTCTCATCACTTCCACCTCAAGCATCCCATATAACAAGAGTATTTTCACAACACTCTCAATAATCGATTTATATTTGATTCTCGTAGCTTGGACTCTTCTAGCCGACACCAATTATTCCAACAATATCTCCAAAGTGCACACACTACTGCATCATGAACTGCATCATGAACTGTAATAAAATATGAAGTTTTTTTAAAAACTGCTGATGAATATTCATAACACATCCAGCTCCTTCACAACAAGCATGTGTAGATGGGCAATATACACTGCAGATTTACTATATAGTACAGTAGGAGGGCACTTATCTGAACATACTGGACAACAGAAAGCTACAAGACGATCCACCCACGTAAATGTAGGCTACATTCGGTGTATTTTTTTCTCTTCGAAATTTCTTTCGCACAAACGCACAACAAATATAAACCTTAGCCTGACGTAGAACACCCCCTGTCCATCAGCTTTCTATTGTACTCGCCCCACGTTTAAGCATGAGTTTGACTAAAGCTACTCAAAGTGACGAGGAAAAAAGGGTCGTCCTTACCGCCGATGTAAGCTCAAGATCTGCGATTTTGTGAAAAATGGGAGGAGTTTAGCTGGAGTAGCGGTGGAATGCCATGTTGGAAAGCACACTGTCCATGATTGTTTTGAGGAAGCAAGGACAAACTGAAGACCGGGACATTCACTGACCCAAACACTTGTTATTTAAATAAACTCCAGTCCCAATGCGTTCGGGTGAGGACCTCCTACGGTAAACAAATATTTTAAAGGTCATGATATGTACCTTCAGCAGTCCCTTGGTTCTAAGTCTCCAATTCAATTTATACTTTCTCATGTCGGATCTGTACTTCTTCAGAGTGAGGAAGTATTCCTGCTGCTTGGCTTTGCTTCCAATCTCATTTTCGAGAAACCTTCGAACATCCTCCTTGTACTTCTCTGAGAACGACACACCCTTCGTATCATAAACCTGTGAAAGGCAAGTAGCAGGAAAATGGATGACTATGTCCATATAAACTTTAACCCTCTCACCACCGCCTTCATAAAAGGAAGACTGAACACATATTCATTACACTGACATTCCCAATAATCGGCTTAAAAAAATAATTTTTTTTTTTAATTTTTTACTCTCTCGACGTTTCGACTAGATGCTCCAGTCTTCCATCAGGAATAATGAGATATCATTGTTCCCGATTAAGGCTAGAGCATCTATTCGAAACGTCGAGGGAGTAACAATTTGATTGAGGTCATTGTAATTTCCTTGTCAACTGCGAGTTCGTTGAGGATTATATTCATGATAAAATCAGTAGTTGAGAAATGACTCGAGAAATGAATCTAGCAACTAATCCCTAGATTTTCCATGCATTGCCCAAAATTGAGGTGAAAAATAGTTGCCTAGCAACAAAACCACAAGCATGAATACATTTATAATACATTATTTCACTTGTTACTGCAATATTTGACCAATAGATTGGAGGAGAGGAAGATAGTAGAGGAGAGTACAAGGGAGAAGATGGTGGAGATAAGGAGAATAAACTCGACAAGTTTGGCCTACACGTTCCAAGTAAGAGACAGAACCCGTCAAAGACAGACATCACATTTTATTGCCAGAATCTACGATGATATTATTTAGCTAGCTATACACAGTCATAATAGCTAGAGCTAAAGTATAATATCAACTTTCTTTGTTTTTAAATTTTATTTGCATATCCATAACTATAGCTTTTTGTATGATAATCCTTCCACTCAGCTACAACTATATCTATTCTTACCTTGAAACCGATCTCCTTCTGAGCCATATCCATAACTATAGCTTTTTGTATGATAATCCTTCCACTCAGCTACAACTATATCTATTCTTACCTTGAAACCGATCTCCTTCTGAGCCATTAACGTCTACTTCGTCAGAAACAAAGTTCTCCTGAGATCTGCTATGTCCTCAGGGGTACACAGCATATCTCCAAAGGCACACATGCATCCCAGGATCCTCTCCATCAAGCTCTCGCCATCAGAGGTTGAAGTTGTCATCAAAACAGCAGGCTCCAAAGCTCTGACTCGAGGTCTCCTCGGGTCGAACCGTAATGCCTTCTTGTCAGATGTGAGACTTGAACATCAATCTCAATGGTTACCTTAGTTACCTATGAGCTACTAGTTTTCAGATGGATAAACAACCCTCTCCATGTTTGTGTTTTATTTATAGAACAACCCTTACAATGTTTTATTTTATTTTATAGAACCCTTTTTTTAATTTTTTTTATAGACCCATGTTTTTTATTTATTTATAGAACCCTGTTTTTTTATACAACCCTTTCCATGTTTTTTTAGAACAACCTTTTTTTATAGAACAATCCTTTCCATGTTTATTTTATTTTATAGAACAAACCTTTCATGTTTTTTAATAGAACAACCCTTTCCATGTTTTTTTATTTTATAGAACCCTTTTTTTAATTTTTATAGAACATTTTCCATGTTTTTATTTATTTATAGAACAACCCTTTTTTTTTTATACATCAACCCTTTCCATGTTTTTTTTAGAACAACCTTTTTTTTTATAGAACAATCTTTTCCATGTTTATTTTATTTTATAGAAGAACAAACCTTTCATGTTTTTTAATAGAACAAACCTTTCCATGTCTAACCCTTTCCATGTTCTAGAACAACCCTTTCCATGTTTTTTATTTTATAGAACAACCCTTTCAGAACAACCCTTTCCATGTTTTTGGTAGAACAACCCTTTCCATGTTTTTTATTTTATAGAACAACCCTTTCCATTGCAAAGGCTAATTTTGTCCTCTACAACTAGCACCTGGGCTTATCTCTGCTACAGGTTTACCTATGAAGGAGAGGGTCAGCCGCTGGTGCAAAAAAAATAATACAACTGCAAATAAATCATTAATTGTTCAACTGCATATAGATGGATTTTCATAGATCTGTACACACACATCAAAGGATGGCTGCTGGGACTGACTAAAACAAATACCCAGAGTTGAAATAACAACCCAGAATTGAAACAAACACCCAGAATTGGAATGCACACCCAGAATTAAGACGTCGTCACCCAGAATTAAGACGTCGTCACCCTGAATTAGAATGAAAACCCAGAATTGAAATGAACACCATGAATTGAAACGATCCCCAGAATTAAAAAGAACACCCAGAATTGAGACATCACCCAGAATTAGAATGAACACCATGAATTAAAACAATCCCCAGAATTGAGACATCACCCAGAATTGGAATGAACACCGTGAATTGAAACGACCCCCAGAATTGAAAAGAACACCCAGAATTGAGACATCACCCAGAATTGAAATGAACACCATGAATTGAAACGATCCCCAGAATTCAAAAGAACACCCAGAATTGGAATGAACACCAGGAATTGAAAGTCACCCAGAATTGAAACAAATACCGAGAATAGAAATGGAACATCCAGAATTGGGGGGAAAAAACAGAATTGAAACGAACACACAGAAATGCCCAGAATTGAAATGAACACCCACAATTGAAACTAGAATTGAAAGAAACACCAAGAATTGAAATGAAGACCCAGAATTGAAACCAACACCCAGAATTAAGATGTCACCCAGAATTGAAACGATCCCCAGAATTTAAAAGAACACCAAGAATTGAGACGTCACCCAGTATTGGAATGAACACCCCGAATTGAAACTAACATCCAGAATTGAAACGAACACCCAGAATTGAAAGAAACACCAAGAATTGAAAGAAACACCCAGAATTGAAACTAACACCCAGAATTGAAACAACACCAGAATTGAAACGAACACATAGAATTGGAATGATGCCCAGAATTGGAATTAACACCCAGAATTGAAACGAATACCCAGAATTGAAAATAACACCCAGAATTGAAACACCAAGAATTGAAATGAAGAACCAGAATTGAGACATCACCCAGAATTGAAACTAACATCCAAAATTAAGACTAACAAAGACTAACATCAAGAATTTAAATGAAGACCCAGAATTAAGACGTCACCCAGAATTGAAATGAAGATCCAGAATAGAAGTGAACACCCAGAATTGAAAATGAGATGTCGCCCAGAATTGGAATGAACACCCAGAATTGAAACTAACATCCAGAATTGAAACGAACATCCAGAATTGAAACGAACATCCAGAATTGAAACGAACATCCAGAATTGAAACGAACACCCAGAACTGAGACGAACACCCAGAACTGAGACGAACACCCAAAATTGAGACGAACACCCAGAATTGAAACGACGATCACCCAGAATTGACACGAACACCCAGAATTGAAATCATCACCCAGAATTGAAATGATCACCCAGAATTGAAACGAACACCCAGAATTGAAACAAACACCCAGAATTGAAATGATCACCCAGAATTGAGACAAACACCAAAATTGTAAAGATGCCCAGAATTAGAATTAACACCCATAATTGAACGACGGCTAGAATTAGAATTAACACCCAGAATTGAAATGATCACGCAGAATTGAGACGAACACCCAGAACTGAGACGAACACCAAGAACCGAGACGAACACCCAAAATTGAGACGAACACCCAGAATTGAGACGAACACCCAGAATTGAAACGAACATCCAGAATTGAAACGAACACCCAGAACTGAGACGAACACCCAAAATTGAGACGAACACCCAGAATTGAGACGAACACCCAGAATTGAAACGAACACCCAGAACTGAGACGAACACCCAAAATTGAGACGAACACCAGAATTGAAATGATGCCTAGAACTAGAATTAACACCCAGAATTGAGACGAACACCAGAATTGAAAAGATGCCCAGAATTGGAATGAACACCCACAATTGGCCCAGAATTGAAACAAACACCCAGGATTGGAATGAACACCCAGAATTGAGACATCACCCAGAATTGAGACATCACCCAGAATTGGAATGAACACTGGAGGATTGGACTGATCCATAAGAAAACAAACCTCTCGCTCAGCTGCTGGTAACTCATGCCACAGTTCTGCAATCTTCGTAACCGTTTCATTTTTGTCGCAATTCAAGAGGACGCCATGAAACTTCTCCTTCACGAATAGGGTGTACGCAACCCTGCAGCCAAGTCAACACACATGAACTCAACATATTGCTAGACATTGCCATAAACTGGTGGTGGTGGTGGTGTGCGTGTGGGGTGGTGTGCGTGTGGTGGTGGTGTGAGTGTGGTGGTTGTGAGTGTGATGGTGTGTGCGTGTGGTTGTGTGCGTGTGGTGGTGTGCGTGTGGTGGTGTGCGTGTGGTGGTGTGCGTGTGGTGGTGTGTGTGTGTGGTGGTATGCGTGTGGTGGTGTGTGCGTGTGGTGGTGTGTGCGTGTGGTGGTGTGTGCGTGTGGTGGTGTGCAGATGCGTGTGGTGGTGGTGTGTGTGTGGTGGTGTGCGTGTGGTGGTGGTGTGAGTGTGGTGGTGTGCGCGTGTGGTGGTGTGCGTGTGGTGGTGTGTGTGTGTGGTGGTGCGTGCGTGTGGTGGTATGCGTGTGGTGGTGTGCAGATGCGTGTGGTGGTGGTGTGTGTGGTGGTGTGCGTGTGGTGTGTGCGTGTGGTGGTGTGCGTGTGGTGTGCGTGTGGTGGTGTGCGTGTGGTGGTGTGCATGTGGTAGTGTGCGTGCGGTAGTGTGCGTGCGGTGGTGTGCGTGTTGTGGTAGTGTGCGTGTGGTGGTGTGCGTGTGGTGGTGTGCGTGTGGTGGTGTGCGTGTGGTGGTGTGCGTGTGGTGGTGTGCGTGTGGTGGTGTGCGTGTGGTGGTGTGCGTGTGGTGGTGTGCGTGTGGCGGTGTGTGCATGTGGTGGTGTGCGTGTGGTGGTGTGTGCGTGTGGTGGTGTGCGTGTGGTGTGTGCATGTGGTGGTGTGTGTGTGGTGGTGTGAGTGTGATGTTGTGTGCGTGTGGTGTGAGTGTGATGGTGTGTGCGTGTGGTGTGCGTGTGGTGGTGGGGGGGGGGAGTTAGTTTTTTGGTTAATTGTTGTTATTTATTGTTGTGGGAGGAGCAGACTATTATTTATTGTTTTCTTTAAAGAAGCAATTATATTTCATTATTCCATACTTTCGCTGATATATACTAACTGTGTTTCAAGTTGCTCATTTACTGTCAACTATTCTTGTATGACACTTTTAAATTATGCTGTCCTTTCATTACACACCAGTTCAGAGAAGACATGGCTTCCTATAGAAGTGCATTGACGACACATATAAATGCTTCTAACTGACCCTGAGTACTTAATTTTACATCATCTGAAAGCCCTTTGCTTTCTCTATCTTGTGAATGATAAGTTTTTCAATTCTCATGAGATAGTCCAGTCTATGTGAATGGGCTAGTAGAATTTAGAAAGTGATCAATACTCATTAGCAGTAGGTCCAGGAGGGTGTGTAAAGTAGTTTATAAGTCACTGTTGTTTGACCTCAAGTGCTACTGCAAGTAAGTAAGTACATAGTTAATTGCAACTCCAACTATGCAAATATCATTCCACACAGAACAGGAGGGGGGGGGGGGGGGGGGGGGGGGAGGGCTATTGAAGGAATTAGAACCAGGTATTCAACTCTAATAAACAGACAACCTATATTTGGAACCAGGTATTCAACTCAAATCAACAGACAACCTATATTTGGAACAACAGACAACCTACATTCGGAACCAGGTATTCAACTCAAACAAACAGACAACCTATATTTGGAACCAGATATTCAAATCAAATCAACAGACAACCTATATTCGGAACCAAGTATTCAATTCTAATCAACAGACAACCTATATTTGGAACAACAGACAACCTACATTCGGAACCAGGTATTCAACTCAAACAAACAGACAACCTATATTTGGAACCAGATATTCAATTCAAATCAACAGACAACCTATATTCGGAACCAGGTATTCAACTCTAATCAACAGACAACCTATATTTGGAACCAGGTATTCAACTCAAATCAACAGACAACCTATATTTGGAACCAGGTATTCAACTCAAATCAAGACACCCTATATTTGGAACCAGGTATTCAACTCAAATCAACATACAACCTATATTCCTATATTCGGAACCAGGTATTCAATTCAAATCAACAGACAACCTATATTTGGAACCAGGTATTCGACTCAAATCAATAGCAACCAATATTTGGAACCAGGTATTCAACTCTAATCAACAGACACAAGTATTCAACTCAAATCAACAGACAACCTATATTTGGAACCAGGTATTCAACTCAAATCAACAGACAACCTATACTTGGAACCATGTATTTAACTCATCAACAGACACCCTATATTTGGAACCAGGTATTCAACTCAAATCAACATACAACCTATATTCCTATATTCGGAACCAGGTATTCAACTCAAATCAACAGACAACCTATATTTGGAACCAGGTATTCAACTATAATCAACTATAATCAACAGACAACCTATATTTGGAACCAGGTATTCAACTCAAATCAACAGACAACCTATATTTGGAACCAGGTATTCAACTCAAATCAACAGACATCCTACATTTGGAACCAAGTATTCAACTCTAATCAACAAACAATCCAATCAACAAACAACCTATATTTGGAACCAAGTATCAACTCCAATCAACAGACAATATATTTGGTATCAGGCGTCAATTCAAATCAACAGACAACCTTGAATTAGAACCAGGTATCAACTCATCAACAGACCATCTATATTTGGAACCAGGTATCAACTCCAATCAACGGTTGAATTAAAATCAGGTACAACTGAAATCACCAGACAACCTTGAATTGGAACCAGTTATCAATTTAAATCAACAGACAACCTATATTTGGAACCAGGTATCAACTCAAATCAACAGACATGACTTACTAGTTATCTCTAGCACTATGCCACCCCCCAAAGAGAGCTTAAGAATCCCTCACTACCTTGGCGTAGCTCTAAATTATTCATGTTCAAAATATATAATACAGTCGATTTCTTCTTTCCTTCACTGCTGGCACTCAGCATCAACCATCTAGGCGTCGTTAGGCTCAGATATAGCTGCTACCCTCCATGTGTCCACGTCTCTATAAGGGAAGGAGCATCACAAAAGTCGATCATTAGCTAAACCTCGAAGACTGCCTTTGGATTGAGAAGCTGAACTCCAAATGGACAATAAAGCGTGACAGACTAGATTGTTCTCACAACTTGGTCGAAGCAGTAAAACCTTTTGGCATTTTTATCAAGCTTGATATCCCCTTACCAAACAAGCTTGCTTGGTATCCCCTTACCAAACAAGCTTGCTTGGTATCCCCTTACCAAACAAGCTTGCTTGGTATCCCCTTACCAAACAAGCTTGCTTGGTATCCCCTTACCAAACAAGCTTGCTTGGTATCCCCTTACCAAACAAGCTTGCTTGGTATCCCCTTACCAAACAAGCTTGCTTGGTATCCCCTTACCAAACAAGCTTGCTTGGTATCCCCTTACCAAACAAGCTTGCTTGGTATCCCCTTACCAAACAAGCTTGCTTGGTATCCCCTTACCAAACAAGCTTGCTTGGTATCCCCTTACCAAACAAGCTTGCTTGGTATCCCCTTACCAAACAAGCTTGCTTGGTATCCCCTTACCAAACAAGGTCACTTGAAATAAATTACACTTCACGCAATATAAAATATAATATTGCGTGTGTTTATTGCGTGTGTTTTATTGCGTGTGTTTCAATGGCGCAGTTGATCAATTAGAGATAAATCTTCATTATTTTAACGAAGTCATCAGATGAGCACCAATACTGTTGCTCTACCATCAGTGTGTCATTAATTGGGTGCTCCCTTGCCTAGCATATGGAGCGTACAAAGTTAAAACCAACAGACAAGACATGCGCAAACCTGAACGTCACTCACGAGCAAAAGCAAAATAAAAATTACGTAATTGAACTGACGTGCTCGACACCCGATTTATTTCCCCAGCACATGCCCGGTAGATTACTACAACATGACAGAACCTATTTTCCAATTTTAACGCTGTAGCAAGCAAAAATAGTTCATTCTCGCTCCTTGAGAACAATTATCGCTCCCTATAAAACCAAGAATAGATGGCTGATGCGGTCTGAACTGCAGTCATGGAATCTCTTTCAGACCTTCACTGCTGTTTCACGAAGCTCTTCTGCAGAGGACTGCTGCACAGGCATCTATGTTTACCTGTGACCAATCTGAATCCCTTCATTTTGGATGGTTGCCTTCCTGAATTCTTGTTCTAGACTTAGCGCTGCATAGCTTTTGTTTGCTTATCTCAATGGAGCTGGTTCTAATACAAAATAGCAGCTGACTGCACTTGTAACGATACCACCACCTGAAAAAACTTTTCCGCTTGGGACTCTCAAGGGATGTCCCAAATGAGGGTGACTGGCTATACAGCATGGATCCTGGAATACTTGTATCCCCGAGATACTTGGGACTCTCCAGGGATGTCCCTAGTAAGGGTGACTGACTATACAGCATGGGTCCTGAATACTTGGGACTCCCAGGATGTCCCTAGCGAGGGTTACTGATTATCAGCATGGGTCCTGAATACTTGTATCCCGGGATACTTGGGACTCTCCCAGGATGTCCCTAGTGAGGGTGACTGATTACACAGCATGGGTCCTGGAATACTTATATCCCCCGAGATACTTGGGACTCTCCAGGAATGTCCCTAGTGAGGGTGACTGACTATACAGCGTGGGTCCTGAATACTTGTATCCCGGAATACTTGGGACTATCCAGGGATGTCCCTAGTGAGGGTGACTGACTACACAGCATGGGTCCTGGAATACTTATATCCCCGAGATACTTGGGACTCTCCAGGGATGTCCCTAGTGAGGGTGACTGACTATACAGCGTGGGTCCTGAATACTTGTATCCTGGAATACTCGGGATGTCCCTAGTGACGGTGACTGACTATACAGCATGGGTCCTGGGATACTTGGGATTATCCCGGGATATTTGGGACTATCCCGGGATGTCCCTGTTGAGGGTAACTGACTATGCCAGAAGGCCACCGGAAGTTGTTGCAGTTCCCCCCTAGCAGCAGCGGCTATAACAGTAGACAAGAGCTCTGACACTGATGCTGAGCTTCAAGCTTCTCTGTTGGTGAAGCATGAAGGAGTGGAACAAAACATTACAGTACATAATCTAGCTCGATAGAGTAAGCTACACCACGCCTGTCATGAGGATCGTCGTGTTCTGAAGCTGTTGTAACTACTTCACCGATTCGAGAAGTCCATATATTCTGATACACGTGGCAGCCTCTAACTATCGAACCAAAAGAGAACGAAGCCTCTGCAACAAAGAGTGATCACGAGGATAAACGGAAAAGGGTAGACAGACAAACTTTGAAATGCAATAATAGAAATTATCGACGTCCGCCCAGCCGGAATTGAAAAATGAAGTTTGACACACAATTAATATTTACGGTAGTAGTAATAATAATAATAATAATAATAATAATAATAATAATAATAATAATAATAATAATAATAATAATAATAATAATAATAATAATAATAATAATAATAATAATAATAATAATAATAATAATAATAATAATAATAATAATAATAATAATAATAATAATAATTAATAATAATAATAATAGTAGTAATAGTAGTAATAGTAGTAATAATAATAATAATAATAATAATAATAATAATAATAATAATAATAATAATAATAATAATAATAATAATAATAATAATAATAATAATAATAATAATAATAATAATAATAATAATAATAATAATAATAATAATAATAATAATAATAATAATAATAATAATAATAATAATAATAATAATAATAATAATAATAATAATAATAATAATAATAATAATAATAATAATAATAATAATAATAATAATAATAATAATAATAATAATAATAATAATAATAATAATAATAATAATAATAATAATAATAATAATAATAATAATAATAATAATAATAATAATAATAATAATAATAATAATAATAATAATAATAATAATAATCTCAACAAACTCTCATTGACATCAATGACTTTCTCGATATTAACCCTCTCAGCATTGTGGAGAATTATTTTAAATTTAACACAGCCACATTAAAAAATTAATATCAAATCAGATATTTAGCTGAACCACCATTTGGTCATGTGATAGCATGATTGTTTTAGAAGTTGTGGTCAAAAGGTGTGACCACAAACTGACCACATACTCTATGAATATAATTATGCAAACAATAGTCATGATTTGGAGTGTCATAACTTCTCCATAGTTCATGATATGGACTCGATATATAGCTCATAAGATAGCTCTATCCTTATCCTTTCTTTTGCTTCTAAGAACGTAGGAATATACATTACTATACAAAAGTTATGCCAACCCATAATAAGGTCTTCATAAATCGACCACAAAAATTTCCTTATTTATCAACAAGAACTTTGTCAATACAACATTCAGTAAACATTTGATATAATTGTTTGACCTAATGTAATCGAAAGACATTTTGGGTGAAGTTTGAGGTGAAATCAGTGTATGTGGCAAAAGTCAACCAAGTTGTGGAAAGCATGGAAACAATTCCGATCCTCCATAATGCAAAGGTGAACATTGCAGTATTTGCATTGCACACGACTATCTCCGAGGTAGGAATGGATGCCTTCACATTCTTCGTCACTTGATTCATCACCAGAAATGTCCCAAGCTGCTCTAGTCACTTGGGAAATAATTTCAGCTATTGACAGTCTCGTTGATATCGTCCGACTGAAAATCGTTCGTGTTTTAAATATAATTTCATTAACTTTCCTCCGTCCAACCGCCGTAATTTTTTTGGTGTAAATAGAGTATGAATTCAGCTATCTTTTGATATAAAAATTATTGCCTATTGACAAATGCTTATATTTTATTTTATTTTTCAAAGCCGTGGCGCCGTATGGCGCCATTGATAGTGAGAGGGTTAACTTGATTTATTCTCTTGACGTTTCGATTGACGTTTCGACTAGATGCTCTAGCCTTCATCAGGATAATAATAATAATGAATAACAACAACAATAGCAAGAACAATAAAAATAGTAAATAACAACAATAAACAATAACAACAATGACAATTAAAATAATAATACCAATAACAACAGTAACAACAACAACAATAAATAAATGTGAAGAGCTTGAGCTACATTTTCCAGTTGAAGCTGCTGCTATGGTTAAGAGCCCATCACTAGCACTAGGAACCTCTCAAGCCTTACTCAACAAGTGACGGGTTTTGCACACATCACGAGTTATGCTCACGAGAACGAGTCATTTGTTAGGCGATGGTTTCCTTACCAAATTTGTGTTATAATAAATGCACCAGCCTAGCAACCAGCTTTTATGGTAATAACGAGCTGCAGTTTGGTACAAAAATCAGCAGTGAGGCTGCAAATAAAAGCCATGCATCGCTACACCACTCTACTATCAGCTCCAGTGAGGCTGCAAACAAAAGCTATGCATCGCTACATCACTCTTCTATCAGCTCCAGTGAGGCTGCAAACAAAAGCTATGCATCGCTACGCCACTCTGCTATCAGCTCCAGTGAGGCTGCAAACAAAAGCTATGCATCGCTACGCCACTCTGCTATCAGCTCCAGTGAGGCTGCAAACAAAAGCTATGCATCGCTACGCCACTCTACTATCAGCTCCAGCGAGGCTGCAAACAAAAGCTATGCATCGCTATGCCACTCTGCTATCAGCTCCATTGAGGCTGCAAACAAAAGCTATGCACCGCTACATCACTCCATATCTACAATAAAATGTTAGCAAAGAAATCCATCCGGGAGCAAATCCTTTCTCAAGAGCAATAATAATAACAGCAATTAACAACATCAAAATTAATGGAATAAGTAATGGACCATGTGTTTCACATGCAGGCATATGGAAGTGGGAGGAGAGATGGGTGTGGCTTTATTACTGATTTCAGCTCAACCCTCCCCCCCCTGCATTCATAGAACACAGAGATTAAAGGAACTACCCCATGCCATCACACATACTCACTACACTCGGCAATATCTTCTTGAAAAGCACTGCACACACATTCCCAAGCATCCTGACTGAATAAGCTCCATTAAAGTGACAAACAAAGCCACTTTTAACCCTTTCACTGGTGACTTTATTTCATAAACACAACCTATGTGAAGATATGCCTTGCTATCTCAGCAATACTTCGTCCCTAGCAACCATACTACATGTGATAGCATTTGTATTGACCAACATTGTGGTTAGTGTTTGTTGTAATAGAAACATACCACAAAACCACATTGAGGTGAATCTCATTTGAACTTGGTAAGTCTTGTTTTGATGTGTGTTTAGCCAGTAAGCTACCTTCACAGTAAGCTACCTTCATGTATAATTTTATCTTCTAGTTATTTTTATCATTATAGGAAAAGAAAAATACAAGATGTGCCGTGAATATTCTAATACCGTAGGCAATAATGTGAAATAGGGTTCAGGAGACTCTAAAACGAAAACGAAGTGCCCTATCACAGGAATGAGTGGTTTGAATGTGTCTTCATAACAATGAAAACATATTATTTTACGTCTACAGTGAATGTGTCTTCATAACAATGAAAACATATTATTTTACGTCTACAGTGAATGTGTCTTCATAACAATGAAAACATATTATTTTACGTCTACAGTGTACCACAATTTGATATTTTGATCTGAATTATAACATTTCAGAAGCGTGAATACATATATGCATGCTAGCACAACACATGACCATCGCAATGAATCATATGAATATGATCACAATATAACGGAGAAAATACCTGCAGAAACCAATAAATGCAACAAACAACAACTGATTGAAGTAAAACACAAGGACACTACTGGTGGGTGAAGTCTGCCATGGTGTGATGTTTGGAAAAAGTCCTTCTTTATGACACACAGTGGTACTGATAAAATTAAGAAATCCTCAAATTAAAAAATTTTCGTGGACTGCCCACAAACAAGGAAGCTAAAACAGCCTTTGCAGTTCATGCTGCTTACTCACTGCCCAGCTAACTATAGCTAAACTCAGTCAATGCCTTCTTCATCACTAAGCACTCTCATCTTCATCCAAATTATCAGCTCGAATGACAGCGCTAGGCTTGTTTGAAGGAAGTCAGGCCCGACTACTATGCCGAGCGATAGCAGAGCTTCAGGGTCAACACTGGTCTGACCAAGGTAAAATGAGATACCATCACCTTCTTTATCACTGCTTTTCCCCTCAGAGAATCCGAAATCATCGTCCAGAACCCGAGAAAGCACAATCCTCCAAGGTTAGACGACTGGACATCTTGTTCCGGTGAAAAAGCTGCTAGAATTCTGAACGTGCTGCGTTTTTCAATATTTTCCCCTTAGTTAACAAACATCTATAGCCTTTATATTCGGTATTCGGTAGGCAAGTAGAAAAAGAATGTAGCAATTTTTTTATACCTTTATTGGATATTTTAACCTTACAATTTGATTTTTTATCAATTTTTAAACCCAATTAATAGCTTTTGACATATATATATATATATACGCTTACACCAGTGAATGAGTTTAAGATTAGGTCTATAACAAAACTCGCAGCAAAGAAATCTATCCAGGAGCTCCTCCGTTCTAAAAGGAGAAGGGATTCAGAGTCTTTTCCTTATCAAAAAAATGTTTCCAGAGTCAGTACGACCAGCAGAAAAAACCAAGTGACCTCTATCTAACCTTGCCAATTGTATCACTCCGCCTGCTCGGCTCCTCCCTAAACTTGCAGCAGAGTTGGCGACTTGCAGCTGCTGCATGATCACCATAAGCTTCCATCTCTGCACCAACAGAGAGCTGCATTCCACTCTCACCAGCATGCTCTGTGGTGGCCCGTCTCAAAAGCAAATACTAATTAGGTCTTAGTTAGTGGGATTGTTACCCATTACAGCACTTTCTGTAGTATACTAGACACTTCCTGTAGTATACTAGACAATTCCTGTAGTATACTAGACACAGGTGCAATAGCTCATGTTCAAGGACCAATGACTTCTTCCCTGCACTGCCCATGAATCTCATTACAGCACTTTCTGTAGTATACTAGACACAGGTGCAAAAGCTCAACCTTGTTCAAGGATCAAAAACTTCTTCCCTGCATGAACCTCATTACAGCACTTTCTGTAGTATACTGGACACAGGTGCAAAAGCTCAACCGTGTTCAAGGACCAATAACTTCTTCCCTGCATGAACCTCATTACAGCACCTGCTGTAGTATACTAGACACTTCCTGTAGTATACTAGACACTTCCTGTAGTATACTAGACATTAGCTCGGTGAATATATAGACTCATAATGTTTTCCCTGTACTGCCAATGCACTTGATTTTAGCCAAAAGGTGGATCTCAGTGAGCGCTTTATAGTATAAAATACAAAGGAGAGAAGTGTTGATTAGGTCAGTTGTATGGCCCAGAGTTTGGTTACCCACCTTGCTGATGGACATATTTCAGCAACCACTACTTAAAGTGCAGCTGTCAAAAATCTTCCGTTTTTAACCGACAATAGGGACGTTTTAGAGCATTTTCTGGAAAAACGGTCTGAAATCGCTCAATCTAGTCAAAATGGCGAATTAGCTTCTTCTTCAACGTAATGTAACTGAGGTCTTGCGATAGCTAAGTGGTGTTCCACGGGTATTTTGTTGTACATGGTGGCCTACATGGTGGCCTAATATTATATTTTGGGTACCATGCAGGGTTTTATCTTGGGATATTGTTTTGGGGGGGAAACATTGGACAAATGTGTTAATTGCCACACGTGGTTCTTAATATGCCAATAACACTAAGTGCAGTGGGCTAGGTTTGTCTGGAGAGCACATGGAAGCTATAGCATGCTCTTTGATTGCTTTAAAATGGATCTAAGAAAGCATAATACCTGTGCTTGACCCTGCACTAGACCAAGAAATAAGCCTGAAACTGATGTAAGTGCTGGACTGCATTCTTTTGAGTCTGGTGGTGATGAATCTGACAATAATGCAATTGTCTGACACTGAAATGGATAATCCTCCAAAAAGGAAGAAAGTGGAAAAAACTAGCAGAAAGGAACAAGTCAAGCAATCAAAGAAAAGAATGTCTTTCAATTCAAGGTTGTTACATGACTTCCCTTGGGTTCGACACGATTCAGCAATTGATGGGGCATTCTGTACCATCTGTGAGAAGTGGGGAAAGCCTCCCCTTCAAGTTCGAGGAGCTTGGGTACATGAGCCATTTAGAGCTTGGAAAAAGGCCAGAGAGAAAATGCAAGAGCATGCTAAGTCCAACTGGCACAATGAGGCATGTTTACTGGCTTTAGAACCAGAGAGAAGGTACGATTATTGAGCAGATACAGTCTGTTTCAAGAAGACAACGAGATGAAAATCGTACTGTTGTGAAGAAATTGTTGCGGTGCACCTACTATTTGGCCAAAAATAGAATTGCCCATACAACTAACTTTGCTGATCTAGTTGAACTGGTAATTGCTTGTGGAGCTAATGATCTTCAGCTGTTTGTTCATGATGAAGTGCGTAGGAATGCTATGTATACATCCACAACTGCCACTACCGATTTTGTTACTGCCATTGCTCTTTGGGTAGAAGAAGGGCTCCTACAGAGTTTAAAAGAGTCTCCCTACTTCACTCTAATGGGGGATGAATGCACTGACGTGGCATCCATGGAAGAGCTATCCTTCTGTTTCAGGTGGCTAAGAGATGGCAAACCCGAAGAGCACTTTCTTGAGGTGATACATGTCAAAAGGGCGAATGCTGAAACCATCACTTCAGCCATTAGCACCTACCTAGGAGACAAGGGAATCAATGTGAAGTGTATGCGAGGAATGGGTTTTGATGGTGCCGCCACATTTTCAGGAAGAAAGACAGGAGTCCAGACACGGCTTCGTAGGCTATCTCCACATGCCATATTCATTCACTGCAGGAATCATTTGCTATAATTAGCATGTTTACAAGCAGCAAATCAAGTTCCACGCATCAAACGGGTATACAATAACCTCACAACTCTATGGAAATTGTTCTATTACTTATTACTCCCCCAAAAAGGCAGAGCAGCTGAAGGAGATTTAAGCAGTTCTCAATATGCCCCAGCTAAAAATGCTTAAACCTACTGACACCCGCTGGCTGTCGCATGAAAACACAATCAGGTCAGTTAAAAGATCATACATTGCAATAGTTGTGGCAATTTATGAGGAGTCTGGTGATGCTGAAGCTCATGGTCTGTCTCTACTTCTCAGAAAGCTGGAAACAGTAGCATCCATTTACATGCTTTCTGAGGTGCTTGGCAGTATTGCAAGGCTTTGTAGAGCCTTACAGACAAAGGACTTTGATCTTGTTCAAGTTCCGTTGGCAGTATCTTCGACTCTTCAGGAATTGCATGCTATTCAAGTATCTCCTACAGACTCTGCATGGTATGCCAGTCTAAAGGAAGTTATTCCAGACCTTCAATTGGGTATTGCTATGGAGTCCTTCGAAGAAACCTTGAGCACTTTCCACACTCGGGTAATAAATCCTTTCATTACACATCTAACTGAGAATATTAAAGATTTGCTGATGGTAAGGATTTATTAGTTGCATTTTCAATTTTTGATCCACATCACTTGCCACCTGAATCTGATCAAAGATACAGAGAGTATGGTAAAGACAAGTTAATTCAACTTTGTTGACTGTATGGGGTCCAATCGGAAGTAGACGACAACGGCAAAGTGGTTAAGTTTGATCCTGATATTGACTCTGAGCTGGTTATAGAAGAATGGATGACGTACAGACGCCTTTTAAATTCACAAAAAGGAGTCCGAAACATGCAAGAGGGGATAGAGGAAGTCCTTAAAAGTCCTATCTACAGGCAAATGTTTCCTAACATTGTGAAGCTAATGTAAATCTTACTTTGTCTTCCATAAGCACTGCTTCAGTAGAGCGTAGCTTTTCAGCAATGAAAACTGTCAAAACAAGGCTACGAAATAGACTTGCTGATTCAAGCCTTAGCAATTTGATGAAAATAGTCATTGAAGGACCAGATAAATTATCTGATAAAGACTTAGATAAAATTGTGACTATATGGAGCACGATTAAGACAAGAGCTTTACATGTTTAGTTATGTATTTCATTATGCAACTTCATAAAAAAAATTAATGAGCGGGAGGGGAGGGTGGGGGGAAACATGTCCTCTTGGGGAGGAAACATACCCCGGTCTCCCCCCCCCCCCCAGATAAAACCCTGCCATGGTCCAGGGTTTCAATTAGGGGGGGGGGGTGGCTGGAAATTGTATTATTAAAATTCTTATTGATGTTGGTAAGTGCTTGACATCATGCCCCCCCTTAATTAAGGGGGCTGTATGGTATTTTTTACTTTTAATTTTTTTTAACTTGTGGTTACAACTTTAGAGCTCCATAGATTCTGCAAACTTCATGATATGGACTTGATATATAGCTCAAAAGATAGGTCTCTCTGTGTGCTCTCTTTTGATACTAAAGTATGTTTCATAGGTATAACTATAGGCAAGTTACTAGACCCTAAAGTGGAGGGACCTGCACCCCACAATCGCCGTCCAAAATAACTCCAGATTGCTAAGTGCAAAAAAAATTGAAAATGGTACGAGTGGCTAGAGGAAGCCCTAGCGCATACAGTGACCTTTTTCATTAGGCGTAAAAAATTTATTACGTGGTCAAGTACGTGTGTGCAAAATTGAGGGCGTTGATTTTCAACGCCCTCAATTTTCCAATGATGAAGAATTCTTTGGATACTTCTTACGAAATAATTAAACTTGTAAAGAAGTCACCTCGAAGGGAAGCAATATTTGAAAAATTTGAAACAGCACATTACTGAGGGTTCTCCTGGAATTAGAGTCCTGTGCCCTACCAGGTGGACTGTACGTGCAAAGTCTCTTCAAAGCTTGATTAGCAACTACAACACCCTTCATGAGCTCTGGAAGGAGTCATTACCGATTGTAAAGAACACCGAAATGAAATGTAGGATTCAAGGTGTTGCTTCAGCTATTCACTCATTAGTATTCTTTTATTGGTTGGTCTTGGTCAAGTTTTGCTGCAACATAGTGATAATCTCAGCATGACCCTTCAAAGTCAAGAAATGTCTGCAGCAGAAGGTCAAAAGATTGCTGAGATCGACTATTCATACACTTCAATCTATAAGATCGGATGCCAACTTTGAGTTGTTTTGGAAAAAAGTAACAGGT
The DNA here is from genome assembly GCA_028752905.1 of Cladorhizidae sp. MBARI D1340-BT2. Taxonomy (NCBI): domain Eukaryota; kingdom Metazoa; phylum Porifera; class Demospongiae; order Poecilosclerida; family Cladorhizidae; species Cladorhizidae sp. MBARI D1340-BT2. The sequence goes on from JAQNBH010000002.1 coordinate 15,948,308, forward strand.
TAAGCTGAAGAGCTTGATGTTGATGATCCTGTGTTGCCTCACCAAAGAAAACGGCCTAGGCGATATGAAACTGGTACAGCAGAGGGCAGTTTTCCACAAACAGCTCAAGACTTGTATCAGATTGTCTATTTTGAAGCATTGGATCTTATCATTAGTGGCATCATGTCCCGCTTTGATCAGCCTGGGTACAGGATATATTCCGAACTTGAAGACCTCATTGTTAAAGCAGCAAACAAAGAAGACATCGAAGAAGAGATGAAAGTTGTAATTGATTTTTATACGGATTCAATGAAGATCAGTTAAAAATGCAGTTGGATGTAACATTCCAGAATCCAGTTCACATAATCTTTCTTCGGTTTTCCAGTATCTTCGAAGCCTGAGTTCTTCACAGAAAGCGTTAATGTCTGATGTTTGTGCACTTGCTGCATTAATTCTTGTAATGCCAGCCACTAATGCTACGAGCGAAAGAGCGAAAGATCATTCAGTTCTTTACGACGTCTAAAGTCTTACTTGAGGTCAAGACCCGGCTCAACAGTGTTATGATATTATCAGTACACAAAGAGTACACTGATCAATAGACATTGGCAATGAATTTGTTAGACAATTACACACCACAGGGGAAATATTTTTGGTACATTTTTACATGTGAACTCACATTCTTACACTATTCTATTCTATTAACTGTTTGTTCCATAAGCCATATTTGGGTGGGTATGTTGTAGGTGTGACTTTATCTAGTCGTTGTGGCTTAGAATGCCCACCCCCCACTTAAAATTTGCTTCCTACCCCCCTGCACTGCACACACAAACAGCTGCAATGGCTGGGATAAATATGACTTGATCAGGAATGTAGGGTAAGGAAACCTTGTACTAACATGACTCACAAGGGCTTCTTGGGTGGAAGCGGCACAGTAAGAAGGGGTCGCTTCAAAGCACTGCTCACGTTCTTTGCTTGCAATTGAGACAGAGAGAATGACCTCACTTCTAGTTTACAGAAACTAGGAAAAGCCTTCTGGAATACCAACCAAGATTTTTCAACAAATTGCCGAAGAGGAGCAATCCTAGTCACTAGCAAACCCGACTGAAACAAATTCGCTAGTGCCATTTTAGTACCCAAAGTACCCATGAGTTCGGAAACGTGACACCTAAAAAGTAACGCCCCGTGCATGGATCGCGTGGGTGGATCTTTATTTTAAAAATGCCCCCCCCCCCCCTTTTTGGGGGGTTCTAACATAGGCGGTCCAAATATTTTCACAAATGACTTGGACCCCCAGTGAAGGATCTAGACCACTTCGGGTTGTTTTTTTTGGCAGCAGCACCATTGAAATTTTTACAGGTCTTGGATTGCATGTCTCGGATTGCATGTCTCATGGGTAGATCTACCCAGATTCAGAGGGATGGTCAAATTGGGTGGAAGGGGATTTAATTTTACCAGAACCTTTCTCTCATCTTGGACCAGCTCTCCATACCCTAAACAATTTAAAAAATGCAATGAGAACAATAGCTAGTTGTACACTCCTCACACTGGAAACTTGGATGCAGCATTCCAAATCTAATAATGGATCATTTTTGGCAGGACAGATGCAATGAACTAGCTTCTCTTAATTAATACTAATTGCAGCTCTTCTTGGTTTTTAAATTGGAAACATGGACGTCCCTCTCTACTAGGCATTTCATTAAATGCTGGCACAGTTTGAAATGAAGTGTTTCAAGTACCTTCATATATAAAGCCAAATACAATTGCTGTAGCAAAATGCTACTCAAAAAAAACACCACCTCCTCCATACTGCTTTTGTATTGCAGAAGTGAAGCTCAATCTCTTGATCTTCAGATGAAGTACTGCCACCTGTTGTTGTATGAGACGATCTGTACTGTATACACTGTCATAAATAGTACCAACCAATATCCACGTCCGGTGCTTACTCAACCTCCTGAAGTTTGAATGCTAAGCTCCTGCCGCTAACATTCTGCATGCCTTGTCTTGGAGAAATTTTTCTTTAAAAGAATTTGTGCGGCAATAATTGGATCAGTCAGCCAAGAATCTGAATTGAGCAACCAAAAAATATTATAAGACTGATGAAGGTGGTATTCAGCAATCTAATAGTTAGGGATTTTTCTAACCTGCTCTTCTATATATCATAATTGGATCTCCTGAATGTTTGCCTAAAAAGGAGTCAAAGTGAGTTCTTATTGTCTGGCATGATTGAAAAATAGGTACACACTCTTTTATGGATAGCTCTTTGTTGGTGTGCTGGAGATCACATTCAAATTCCTCAGTACGACCAAGTCGTCACAAAAAGAAAGTAATTTCTTGTTCAGGGGAAGATAAGCTTTCATCAGCAACTAGAATTTTCATCTGAAAGGTAGTTCTTTAGAGTGAAGTCTACTATTGTGATACAATATTAGAGAAGGTGAAAGTAATTATGGTGATTATGATAGATTATACATTAGTTGTACTGTTTTTCAACTTGACTAGATCCTTTTAATTATAACATAATATAGGGACCATTCCTAGATTTTCGTCCCATCAATTACGGTTGACTTAAAATAGTGCATTTAGCAGTATTGATGAAAGTCAGATTGTATCGATCATCTACTACATTGGCTTGGGGGTGGTGCTGCTGTTAGCCTTTGACAAATATTGAATGCTTTCATTAGTTTGGAATTTAAGTGATTTTTTAATTCCTTGTTTTGATCTGTCGTGATTACTGATGGCAACCACATTATAACAAAAGCTTAAAAGAAGTAGAATAATTATACAGAACAAATGACCACGAAAAACTGCAAGCAATTATACCTCACACAATAGAGCAATGACATTTGTAGCACTTTTTGAAGGAAGACTTCTGGCAAAACCATTGGTGAAGTAGTACGATGTATCTATTACCAGAGAGTCATGGTGGACTTCTATCCCAAGATGATGCCATGGTGATTTCACTGGTATGGGATGGAATTCAGGCCATACTGTATTGATTTAAAAAATTCATTTTCTGACATACGTTGCAGTGAGCAACCTAAATTTTAATAACGTAAATAACAAGGCAATATATATTATTTATGCATAGGGAGATATAATACCACAGCCAATGTATTCACTGTCCATTTGTTTATACAATGCTCTTCAATCATCTAGAGTCAGTTTTCACAACTTTTTACAAATTTACAGCAGCCAGGCAATGATAACAGGAGAATCAAGTGATGATCAAATACATACAGGCATGCATACCAACATACATACATACATACTGACATAATATATGCATACATACAATACATACATCCATACATACTTGCATATAAACATACATCATGCATACATACCCACTATACATACATGCACACAAAAATACACATTCACTACCTTGGGATGTATCATGAAATATGATTAGTGGTCGATAATATTATGGACATGTTAACAAAATTAGGTTTCAATGTTGTACAAGTTGTGGTATTATGTACACAGTTTTATTGGCATTATAAAATGATGCAATGTGTTTTCGGGATACTGCGTGCATTGGAAATAGTGCAACAATATTAGCCACTTTCTAAAAGAAAAGTATCTGCATTAATGCGATAGTTAAGAAAAATGGCCTGATATCCTTTTGTGATGTAAAAACTCTTATTTGGTGATTTGTCAATAGGTGAGCCATCTGGCTGATGAAATTCTGCCTTAACATTACTGTTGAAGGATTCACAACAATCTTCATTATCAGTCACACAAACCAAAGCTAAGAAATCTTCTCCCAACTCTGAAACACTTATTTTGGTGTTATTAGCAAGGATTTTTCCGTCCAGTTGCAAGTATGTACCTGAATAATCAGAATATGGATCAGGATGTGTATTTAGGCATAAAAAAACAAGTTGGATGTTTGGTCAATGAATCGATAAGTATGCACACATTGCTTTATTAAAGTGTACCATAAAGTCAGTTAGCCTCTCAATGTTTAGTATACAGCAAGCTCTTATCATTACAAACAATCATTTATTTGGTAACTTGTGCAAAGCACAGCATACTGTCATAGAAAGAAGTTAGTTATGCACATAAATTATATAGCAGCTTGACAGTGGCTTTACAGGTGTATTTCACAAAGTATTGAGACAGTACGAATATATAATTATTTATTAAATTGTCCTTATTCCAACACGCTTCTTGCTGCTCATTTGCAGGGCACGTCATGCCAATGTTTTCGCAGCTGTTACTTTGCAAATAACTACTCATGTCCTATGAGTGCTAAAACACTCCAAATAGTTACTTTTGTCTTCTATTTTGTCTTCTAAAGGATATCAACATTGTGCTTGTTGTAAAATTCTTCTCGTCTTTTGCTAAACAGAGCTTTTCTCCATGCAGTGTGTTAAAATATTTTGTAGAAAAGTGTATTTGGAGAATCCCCAATTACTGCTTGAGGAGCCATTGCTAGCTCCTGCTTAGTCTGACTTGCTCCTTGTGAGAAAGGTTCTTTGTTAGTCTGGCTTGTGAGACTAACTCCGATTTTAAATTTGATACTCCTATCTACGCCCTGTCTATAAAATATTCGTGTTTATTGGTAGCACTCTATTTACAGTTGGTAATTGCTGCAGGTTGATTGGGGGAAAAAACACTAGAGTTTATGTTACATAGCTACGTGCATATATATAGCGATAATTGTTACTTCAGAATAATGCACACGAGGGGGGACGATGCTAAATTGAATTTTTTAATTTTAACCTGTGGTTACAACTTTAGAGCTCCGTAGATTCTGCAAACTTCATGGTTTGGACTTGATCTCTCTGTGTGCTCTCTAAAATATTTTCTTATAGGCAAGTTACTAGACCCTAAAGCGGAGGGACCCTCAAAAACCTGAATCGCTCCAACCAGCATCAGAAACCACCCTGGATTGCGAAGTGCCAAAAAATTGAAAATGGCTAGGCAATCACCGTCGTTAAAAATAATTATTTCCTGGTCAGACACGTGGTGCAAAATTGAAGGCGTTGGCATGATAGTGTGACTGTGCAGTGTGACTGAGCAATTATGAATTCATAGATTGGATGCCGATTGTGCTGCACAATCTATGAATGCCCATCTTGCCTGTCAATCAATATACTTCAAACATGGTCGCACATTTAACACCCTTTGCAACAGAGAAACAGAGAAAGTAATGATTGCAACTGAGTGTAATGATATAGAAAAAAGTGATACTACTGAGAAAATGTTCCATGGACTTGGCCGATTAAAGAACTAAGCGACATGGAAAGTGTAGAGCAAAAAAAGATATTTGAAGAATATTTCTCTGTCAAAAAAGAGAATGCACAGTTTGTAATACCCACGAACACTCGCACAACTGCTCTAGTCCCCAAATGTAGAGAAACTTGCCTTTGCCTTGTTGACAATCATGAAGCTGGTCTTTTTACCAAATGTTTCACAACCGATGTGCATTATTATTCTTCAGGACCAAAAAGTACATTAGTGGCAAAAAATAACAATTTAGAAAGAGTGTTTTATGTTCTAAGCTGAAATCACTCTTCTATCTGAATTCTACCCACCATATATATTATATATATATGCATGGTAGATAAGTTTCTGTTGCCTAAATCCAATCAATATTCCTAAATACTTCAAACACCAAAGGGTATATTATATGTTCCATCCAATCTATGAATCTGCCCAATCTATAGATTGTGCAGCACAATCTATGAATTCATAGATTGGCATCTGCCTGCCAATCAATACACTTCAAACATGGTAGCATATTAACACTCTTTGCAACAGATTCAGGAACATATCGACCAATTCTTATTATCGACTAGTTATAAGTTATACTGAGCAAGTGTGCAAGCCAAATATCCAAACCCACCCACACAATATGGGATAGTAGACGGGAATTTACAAAGCCTGCGCTACTCCCACGAAAAGAGAAGAAGGGAGAAGAGCTGTTTGTGAGGCAAGTTTCTCTACATTTGGGGACTAGAGCAGTTGTGCGAGTGTTCGTGGGTATTACAAACTGTGCATTCTCTTTTTTGACAGAGAAATATTCTTCAAATATCTTTTTTTGCTCTACACTTTCCATGTCGCTTAGTTCTTTAATCGGCCAAGTCCATGGAACATTTTCTCAGTAGTATCACTTTTTTCTACATCATTACACTCAGTTGCAATCATTACTTTCTCTGTTTCTCTGTTGCAAAGGGTGTTAAATGTGCGACAATGTTTGAAGTATATTGATTGACAGGCAAGATGGGCATTCATAGATTGTGCAGCACAATCGGCATCCAATCTATGAATTCATAGATTGTGCTGCACAATCTATAGATTGGGCAGATTCATAGATTGGATGGAACATATATACCTATATGGAATTAAATTCTAGCATTTTGTTAGCTAAGTGGAATTTGATATACCTATTTCCAAAAGTGTGGCTATTCACCAAATTTGGTGAGCTATATATATATATATTAAACATAGGGTATGTGGAAATATAGATGTAATGCTGTACTAGATAAAAGGGAGAAAATAACCAAATGAAAGACTTCACATGCCAAACCTGTTATTTTAAAGCAGTCTCATCATTGACACAACATTTTTTTGATCAGGACTATGGGTAAGAAGTTATACATCGTTTGAAATGGCATATAGGCAAAATCACTAAAATCTTAGTGGGTGGTTAAAATCATTTTGTATCATAATTAGTGTGTACCTTCAACAATAAGAATGTGAAATGGCTGTAATCTATTATTTTCTGGAGCTGAAGATGTCAACTTGCATTGATATATTCCTTCATGTTCACTCCTGATATTTTTCACAAAAAGAACATATTTTCCATTGATAATACTTGGGCTAATGTCTGGATTTGATTCTGTGTTGATCTCACTCATAGAGGCAAAACTAGTCCCAAAAATCCAATGAACACTTTGAACAGCTGCTGCGTTAAGAACCATGCAGTATAATTCAATACTGGTTTTCAGTGGTGGACTTGCCTGGCCGACTCGATCTGCAATAAGATAACTGATGTGGTCAAATAGCCCTCACTTGTGTGCACCACAATAATCATTCAACTCTATAACTATACTACTATGTACTAACTAATTCCACTTGCAATATTTCCGGATTGGTTGATGTCCAAAGTAGCAAGCTTTTCTGTAATTATTCTTGCAAATACAGTTTGGTGGGCTTTCTTCTAAAGTACCTGTGTGTCAGAAAACAGTGCAGAAAAACAATGACAAGTAATATATTTCCCCACAACATGGATGCAAAATTGGTACTGTGTGACTGGGTGGGGTGGTTGATGGGTTTTTCTGGCAACATGTTGGGTAAGCCTCATCCAAACTCTTATCAAATATAACCCATCTCCTTTGTGGCATACTTGTTGTTGTGTAGGAATGGTTACCTCTTGCTACTCGATAGCTTTTCACATGAATCATCATGTAACCAGTTAGCCTTGATTACTATGTAGTGACACATCATACTGAATATACGTATTTAAACACTTATTTTGGTTTTGAACACATTGAATCATGGTATGCCTCACTGTCTTCCAATATCTGGGTGTATGTCTTCTGGGTGTGGCATGTTTTTGACCCACTAATCGCTTCTTGTGTACAGCATCAACTATAATTATTAGAAAAGAAATTGTTCCTGATTTGTGGTGAACTATTTTTGTATATATAGGGTGCATAAAGTTCATTTATTTAGCCAATCTCATTGGGAGATGGGTAAACTAATGACAATCGCAAGGCTATATTGAAGATACTCCAATCATTGATGACAAAAACTCCTGCACACTTACACGCATGAGAAACAGTCTCCTAGCTAAAAGTTCCCTAAGCATAATCCAATAACATCCCATCTCAGTTTGATAGGAAGGACTTCAGCTGCCCCCCCCCCCCCCCCCCCCCCCACACACACACATACACACACACACACACTTCTAAGCCAATGTTTGATCTATTTATGTTGTAAATTTTCAATGGCCATCTGAAATTTTACTAGCATAAATCAAAATGGAAATTGACAAACTGTTTTTGTGATGAGCTGTATGTGATAGTATTTTAATGCATGTATCAATGCCCAAGCACTCTGAATCGACATAATTATTTAGTTTTATAAACTTTGATGTAGTATAAATACTTTTGGCAATAAATTTTGCTTAAGATAAAGGACCTAGGCAAGTTCATTAAGTTTCTACATAGCACAATTACTTAATATAAAAAAACCATTAGCCAGTAAGTACCATAGTGCCCAGAGATACAAACTCAGATATGTTTCACTAAAAATTGACTAAATACTGGTTTTCTTTCCAAGCACATGTACAGTGGATTACTCTCTTTAAAATAGTCAAAAAAATTACTTCTGGTTTGAAGCAGCAAGTGATCACAATGCCATCATGGATGGTCTCTTCCTAATCTTTACCAAAGTTTCTGATAGCCTTCTTTCAAAGGAAATTTGCACAAGCATCCATGTTTATCCTAAATCACCCTTTGCTCTTGAGAAAAGATCTGTTCATGGATTAATTCTTTGCCTTAAGTTATGTTGTAGTTATGAACGACAATAGCGAAACATGGTTTTTGTTTCATTACCTCAATGGAGCTGACTCTATACCAAACTGTGGGTTATTGTATTTGGTTATATTGATATGAAGAGTTTGCAAGTTAATTCTTGATGAAAAAAAAGTTGTAGCTATAAATTTAATTCTTATAATAATCACAAACAAAGCCAGCACTAAAGGCAAAACATACCTGGATGGACTAAGACCTCAAACTCCTTAATCATAGTAAGAGTCCGAATATTATATAGAATAGCAAAAATTTCTCAATTCAACTCGAACTTCGTACTTTCCACTGTCAGTGAGTGTCAGGTTTTGCATTCTAAGCTGAAAGTCAGTTCTATCACTGCTTTGATATGAAATACTAATTCGACTGGTATTACGACAATAATGATTGGTTGTATCCAGACATGAATATAATCTGTAGAATTTCCCTCCTTGTAACTTCCACAGAGATAATTCACGCACTCTCTGTTTAATACCACACTTACCACCATTCCTGTATCGTATGTGAGTGCCAAAAGTGATGCTACTTTTAACATGTGATTGCAATTGGTCTGTGTAACCACATCTTTTACCACTCTTGCTGCCAGGGCATGATCTGAAGTATCCATGACCTGAATATAATAAAGCATAGAAAGTATGTCAAGTAATCTGTAGTCCTTCTGCCCATGTTTTGGTGTGTTACAGGCATACAGTGATCAATATCAGGACCAAGTAAATTGTACCTTCCACAAGAAGAATATGTATTGGCAGTTTAGGATCAAAGACCGGAGGTGAAGATATTGGCACACATTGATATATTCCTTCATTCGAACCAGCAACATGTCTAATAAATAGAGAAAATTTGCCATATATATACCCCTGGTTAATAGCTGGGGGGTTCAGATGAATCACACTTAGGGTTGACAAACTGGTCCCAAAAATCCAACGAAACCGACTATTCACTGGCTTTGCTGGATTATCAATCCAACATGGAAACGTGATGCTTGTTGTCAGCCATGAACTGACAAGACCAACTCGATCTGCAGCAAGAAATGGGATTAACAAAATTCTATCCATTTTTTTTCACCTGAATTATTTTCATCGCCGCACTACAGACTAACTGAATAATTCTAGTACTTTGTGCACAATTAGCTTCCAATATATCGAAAATAAATTCTCTACAACTCTAGCTACTGATCAACAACTTCAACTTACAAGTTCTTGTGTTTGTTTTATTTTCATGGAGGCAAGCCTTTTTATAACCACTCACACAATAACAGCCTGAGCCTGGAGAAAACAATAAAGCAAGAATGTAACAAATGAACCACAGTAATCACTCATGCTAATTCTTCTTCAGTATATACTCTGGCTAAAATATTGAGTGTTTTGTTACATGAGGGTATGTGGACAGCCAGTCAGTAACATTTCAAAAATAAGGAATAGAGAAGTGGAATCAATACTATACAACATGGTGAAATATTTAACCTAACTTCTTTATTGGGCGCATCTATTAATTCATCAACACATGAATGTAACTGTCAACCACAGCTTCCAAGTAGACCACTTTTTTGCATATGACCAGTGACTAAAATTGAGTTTAGCTCTTATGCAACTTAGTTATAAGAATTAATCTAGCTTGGTAATGATGCGTCACGAGTAGCCAATATGGGACTAACTAACCTAGCTAGGCTATATATCGATACCTGTGTGCATGTATGGACATTGCTATGTAAGACCTCTTACCTAGTACACGACCCCTTACCTCACGCATGCTCACCAATACACAGCACTTCTTGCCTACATCTCTTTATGATACTTGGTGAAGCAATCCAGTTACATCACATCGAGAATGCGCACGGCGCAATCCTCTATGTAGGCAAGAAGTGCTCTTTTACAATCCTGTTAGCTAACCTAGGCTACCTAGCTAGCCAGCAGAAGTGCTAGACCAGGAATCGTTCGCTTCGTAGCGTTACTCCAATTGGTGCCCACTCATGGCAGTCAGCTGTCCTTATCCCGACTGCGAGTTCACCACGCCGGCAGACATGAACCCTATCGTGGCAGCAGCTGTCCTGTCGACCCATGCCATCATCCACAACCAGGCAATCAGAGCCAAACCAGTACCAGTCCGGCGCCCAGAGATATCGGCTGGGGGCACGACGGAGGGGTGGACATACTTCCTCACCAGGTGGAGGGCATACTCCCAAGCAGTGCACCTATCAGGGACCGACACCAGCATACAGCTGCTAGAATGTCTGGAAACCAAGTTGCGTCGCGATGTCACCCGCAACACCATTGGACCTTTACCTGTTGAGGAACTCCCAGAGGCCGAGCTGCTAGCCGCCATCAAGGCCCTCGCAGTCAGGGAGGAGAACCCAAAGGTGGCCAGGGTGGCCCTATCGCGCATGACACAAGACAGGGGAGAGCCGATCAGATCTTTCGCTGTCAGACTACGCGGGCAGGCCGAGGTATGCCGCTTCCTCAAGAAATGCACCGGTTGCGACCACATTAGCAACCAGGGAGAGGAGAGGGTGGCAGATCAGCTCTGCATCGGCCTTGCCGATGCAGAAATACAGGAGGATCTGCTCAAGCATACCGACCAGGACATGAGCGTTGAGAACACCATCCGCTTCGTCGAGGTGAGGGCCGCAGGGAAGAGATCGGCGGTAACTATCACCACACCCACCTCGATGAGTGCCCTCGATGACGGTGAGGGTGAGGACGCCTTGATGAGTGGCTACAGACGCCAGCAGCGCCGCCCCACGCGGGACACGCCACGCCAACTGAACAGGACCACACCCATCAAACCTAATGTCAACCCGCGCGCCACCTGCTGCTTCTGTGGCCTACAAGGCCACGGAGAACAGGAGCGGACAGCCATCCGCCGCGTCCACTGCCCAGCGTTCGGCACCACCTGCACCTCCTGCGGCAGGCCCAACCACTCATCACACATGTGCTGGCAGAACTTGGCAGAGAATGAGAGCGCCGTCTCAGAAGAGCTCGACACCATGAGCGAAGGCGCCTTACCACACCAGTCCTGGGACTCCTCGTCACAACGATGGACCCAACGACGCTCACCACCGCAGCCCCTGATCGATGTCATTGTGTCGACCCACAGGGAGGACTTCCTAACCCACGGGCACACACTCAGACGAGAGACCCCGAACCTTGCCACCACAGGAATGGCGGACACAGGGTGTCAGAGCTGTCTGGCGGGCCCACACCTGATGAAGGCCTTACACCTGGAAGACCACGACCTTATCCCTACATGCCTTGTAATGCATTCAGCGAGCGGGACCAACATGCCCATCCTCGGGGCAGCGCTTCTCCGCATCACCATCAGAGCCACTGGCTACCAAACCCGCCAGATGGTCTACTTTAGCGCCATCGCATCCAAGCTCTACCTCAGCCTTGCGACGTGCACCGACCTCGGGTTGATCCACACGGGGTTCCCCCTCCGTGCGCTGACTCCACCTTCCGGGAAACGGCACGGGTATACAGGAGTCCGACGCACACCCCACTACAGCGGCCCTGCAGACCAGAACCACAGTCCCCCTGCAAACCAACCCACCAGCCGCAATGTGCTTGGAAATCTCAACCATCCCCATCAACTGGGAGGCCCTACAGATCGCCACAGCAGCGGACCCAGCCATGCAGGACCTCATCTTCTATATTGAAGAAGGCTCCCCACCCAACAAGCACATGATGCCACCCAACCTCAGAGAGTACTTCCAATACCTCGACCAACTCTCTGTCGTAGACGGAGTAATATGCCGCGGGGAACGACTAGTCATCCCAGCCACTCTCCGCCCAGCATGCCTAGCAGCACTCCATGCAGCCCACCAAGGCATGACGGCTCGAGCATCAACATCCCTATTCTGGCCCGGCCTCACCGGTGACATCGCTGCAACCCGCAACCAATGCCCTACGTGCAACAGCAATGCACCCTCCCAACCGGCCATGCCCTCAACCACACCAATCGACCCGGAGTACCCCTTCCAGCACCTATGCGCGGATTACTTCCACCATGAAGGCTCCACGTACCTAGTGCTGGTCGATAGGTACTCCGGCTGGCCGATCGTCGCCCCAGCACGCAACGGAGCAGCTGGCCTCGCCACCACCCTCCGAGAAACATTTGCTACATTCGGCATCCCAGACACACTCACGTCTGATGGGGGCCCAGAGTTCGCGGCCCACACGACCAGGGAATTCCTAACGGCATGGGGAGTCCATCACAGGATAGCATCGGCCTACAACCCCCACGCTAACTGCCGTGCGGAGAGCGCAGTGAAGACCGTCAAACGCCTGATCGCCGGGAACACCGGTCCGGGAGGCTCCCTACTCAACTCATTCCACAAAGCCCTCCTCCAGTACCGGAACTGCCCCAGCCCCGATACTGGAATGTCCCCGGCCACCAACCTCTTTGGCCGAGCCACCAGGGACCTCCTCCCAGGAATCCCGCCACGCTTTCAACCACACAGAGAATGGGACAACAAACGAGAGCAAAGGGAACATGCCCTATCGAAGCGTCAGACAATGGGCCGAGCAAGATGGGACGAGCACTCCCACGGCCTTCCCCCCTTCGTTGCGGTGATGCGGTACTCATCCAAAATCAGACCGGCCGCCACCCAACGAAGTGGGACAAATCTGGAACAGTTGTGGAGGTACTCCAGTACCACAAATACTCCATCAGGGTGGATGGGTCCGGATGCCTGACAACCCGCAACAGACGCTACCTGCGACGATACAACCCGTTCCTAACCGTGCCGGACCATCCGCTTCAGCGGGAACTCCCCCGAGTGAACTACACACCGCCAGCAGCGGCCGGGCCATTGCTCACCCCTAATCCAACCACGCCCGAGCCACCAACAGCGCCACCCGCACCGGCGATCTCACCACCCAGCCCGAGCAGCCCGACTCAACCACAGACCCCAGTGACGCCAGCTCTCAGCGTCCCACCTGACCAACCACCGCCCCATCCCCCCTCACCACCCAGAGTACACCTAAGCCCACAAACTCGGTCTTCTCCACAACCACCTCCCACCCAACGATCATACGCCTCCGTGGCCATGACACCGGCGCGACTGACATGTCCAACCAACACGGCCACCAAGACCATGGACAAGATGGCCCCATTCGACCACCCCAACACCCCAACGCCAACACCACACCGCAGCAAGCGAGGACCAAAGCCCGTTGACCGCTACGGATATAAGTCCCAAGATCATCAGTAGCCCTGGCGGCCAACTTGGGGGGAGGTAGCCAATATGGGACTAACTAACCTAGCTAGGCTATATATCGATACCTGTGTGCATGTATGGACATTGCTATGTAAGACCTCTTACCTAGTACACGACCCCTTACCTCACGCATGCTCACCAATACACAGCACTTCTTGCCTACATCTCTTTATGATACTTGGTGAAGCAATCCAGTTACATCACATCGAGAATGCGCACGGCGCAATCCTCTAACGAGTAAATTGGCAGTGATGATGGCTGACATCGAGTGAATTTCATCTAAGTTATCCTAAAACAGATTTGCAATAAATTGATGATCCTTTTGAAAAATCTTGCATCAACAACTAACTGTACCTGCACTCTGTTGTAGAAGTAATTTCAAACTGGTGTGTCATTGGCCTCTAAATGCATGCATACATGTACAAACAAACATAGCTATCCATTATGCTTAAAAATTTATAAAGTCATCCATAAAATATCTCAATGTTGAGCTTCTCTAAAAGTTCATTGATAACATACTAACTCTTTCCCCCTTAACGAATTTAATTTAATCTTTTTTTAATTCCATCCAGGATTGAAAAGTACCCATGTGGATCTTGAGTATCAACAAATGGACAAACACCCATTTATATGATAAGAGCAGATGCCTCACTTTGTTGTGGGAGTGCTTTTAAGAGAGTGCTTAAAGCTGGGGTGGCCTCTAAACATGTGCATACATATACAGCACACACAGACAGACAGAGCTCAACCCATTATCAATATTTTTAAGGGGATCGAAGTTTTAAAATTGTCTGATGCTGGTAGAGGGAAAAAGGAATATCAAATCATTATCGAACTGGGAACTCTGAAATGGAAAGCAAGGGAGGGGAGTAATTGAAATATTCCGTCGAGTATCGAAACAGGGACCTTGAGTATCAAACTTACTGGGGGAAAAGAACGAAAAGATTTCATTCCAGATGGAAGCTTTGAGTACAAAGTGAATTAAGAGAAAGGAGAGAAAATAAAAGAAATATTCCTCCCAGGCACAGATTACATTTGTAGAGAGAGCACATTTGTAGAGAGAGCAGTAATTTTGTGCTAATATTAACATAACAATTCAGTCTTTATGGAGTAGGTAAATTGTTATAACCAAATTACAGACATATATACTATGCTGCTGATAATGGAAAGAAGAGGACTCCCATGTACATTCTAAATCCAGCGACTTGCCATGATATCACTTTACCATAATTATACATATCAACCACCACCACCTGGACCATCTTATCTTCCTGTCCCTGCTTAGTCACTACAGAATCAATTTTTAGAACAACAATTTATTTCCTAAACATCATAGGGGAAAATACTTGTTCTAATCAACCATTTACATACAATCAAACTTTTTCATTTATAAATTATACATTTAAAAATGGTGACTCGATCTATCTAGGATAGAGCTAATTGCATACAACAAAACTATAAATTTACCATGCCGAACATACCAGCAGTCACTGTGAGCTGAAATAACCTACTGATAGGTACTGTATTATAATTGTTATAGCGATGGTCTTTTAATTCCACGTGTGCCTTATATATTCCAGCATCAGAGAATTTTACATTACCCAATGAAAGCAGGAAGTAAGATTTATCTTTGGTTGGATAAGAAATATTAATTCTATTAGTATTATGACAATAATGATCAGACATCCTATGGCATGCATATAACCTCTTCGATAATCCAACATCTGGTACTTTGAAGAATTTTAATTCATTTATTCTTTGGTTAATTCCACCATTCCTGAATCCCAAACGAGTGTCAAATATGATGCTGGTATTGACATCTGCTAGCAAAAATGTGGTGATATCACAGTAGTATTGACCATTCCTACCCGAAGGACAAGATTTGAAGAATGCATGACCTAAAAAGAAAGAAGTAAAATATTTAATAATAATTTATGATGTTATAATGCCTATAAATTAGTGAGTGTCTGAGCATACAAACAGATCAATAGCAGTGCGATGGATTCAATTGCAAACTATTATATATATCTGTGTGTAAATGGTAGCTTGTAGCCATGCTTGTTCAGTATTGCATCTAAATTAGAGACAGATAGTATAGGAAAAATCAGGAGGAATGAAAACTAGTCAACGATCTAGGCAGAAATAGGTGGCACAAAGATGGAGAGAAAGTCAGATAGAAGCGAAACTTTTACAAGTCCAAGACGTTACAGCCAAAATTGCAACAAGTATTGAATAACTGCAGAGCAAATGGGAAGAGAAAGAAATCAGGAAACTTTCCAAAGGACTAGAGCATAAGAGACTTACAAAACATCATATTTTTCAAATGTCACAAGCCATATCCTTTACAGAAATGCATTATAAAGTACAGAGAAAGGAGTTCTTGGAGTAAGAATAACCTTCAGACTGGAGTTGCCAAGACCATCTACGAGTCGGTGAGGAGTGCCCCAGTTCAAGCCAGGAGCATATGACCTGCAGCCATGCCCCAAAACTATGATGTATGTCTCTGACTGGTGCTGTTTTCTGAAGGAACATTTATGTTAGCTTATAAAATAAGGTAATGAAGTTCTTTCACTGCATTTTCCCCCATCACATGCTACTCTATTGGACCTTCATTTATCTTTCTTAGCTACATTGCTGTAACAAATTGGTACCATGAACCAAAATTAATACTATGACGGATTGTAACTGAGTGATAGCATATTGGTGATATGGTAATAAGATGACAAAATAATGTAACAAATTATCCCGTAGGTTAAAAAAGGCTTTGCATGGGCAGAGAACTAATAATGAATGTCACCAAAGTTCCCAGCCCAACTGTAATCTTCCTATCACAGTTGACCCTGGAGCCAAAATCGGTGTCTGTGTTCCCTGGTATTGGACCTAGTCGAACACCGTCTAGCCCTTAGCTAGCAACTAATGAGAATAAAGGTAAATAAGGCACAAACGAGGTGTGCCGTCCTTTCACAATAAATTATACAACTCGGTAATACAGTTCTCAATACAGCTTCTCAATACATAATTACAACTTCAGTTCTAAACTAACTCTCTACAGTCCACCTCTTTTATATCTATCCAGCTGATGACATCATCACACCTCAGCCTCTGGCTGGGCACTCCTGAAATGACCTTGTAAGGGCATTTCGGGTGGCCTTCTATCTCCAAGGTCCTGCCAATCAGATCGTTCACTGTTGTTTGCTGAATGGTGATCAGAATAATCATAATGTGGTCTCATTACTATAGCCACTGGTGGTTGACAAACAATTAACCACATCCTCCTTGTTATCATGTGAGTTCTCACTACCTAAACACTCAGTTATCACAGCTATGGATGGAGTGTCCTCAGTCAGGGTTAGGTTCCCTGACACTCCCCCAACCTTAGTGAGAGACCCCGGTCTCTGGATAGGGCGTCTGCATTGGCATTCTTCTTGCCACTTCTGTACTCAATCGTATAGTGGTATGGTTGTAATGAGAGGGCCCACCTTGCCAACCTGCCATGACTGTCTTTCAGGTTGCCAAGGTGGGTCAGTGGGTTGTGGTCAGTTTGAATTATATATTTTGACCCTTGCAAATATGTGCGAAAGTGTTTCACTGCTACCACAATAGCTAGGGCCTCTCGTTCGATAGCCGAGTAGTTTTTCTCACTTTGCAACAACTTCTTGGAAGCAAATGCTATGGGATGATCGTCTCCTTTACTGTCTACCTGGCTCAGTACAGATCCTATCCCATATGCAGAGGCATCCGTTTGTAGAACAAAAGGTTTGTCCCAGTCAGGTGTAATTAGCACAGGTGCTTGTGTGAGTTTCTCTTTAAGTGTCACAAAAGCTTGGTCACACTCAGTGGTCCACTTAACCTGTTTAGGCATATCCTTTTTAGTGAGCTGACAAGGGAGAGGCCACCGTTGAAAAGTTCGGAATGAATTTGTGGTAGTAACCACACAAGCCTAAAAATGATCTCACATCTTTTTTGTTTTGGGGTTGTTCAAAATTTCTCACTGCAGCCACTTTGCATTCCATAGGTCTGATTTCTCCGTTCCCAACGATGTGGCCCAAGTATACACAGCTTCCACTGCCAAATGTGCATTTCTTTTCCTTCACTTTTAGACAAGCCTCACGTAGTTTTGTAAAAACAATGTCTAAATGATTCATATGCTCCTCCCATGTTTTGCTATGGATCAGAATGTCGTCTAAATAGGCGACAGTAAACTCATTTAACCCATACAGTAATTCATCCATCAGTCTCTGGAAAGTTGAGGGTGCTGAGATCAACCCAAATGGCATCGTGACAAATTCATACTTCCCATATGGTGTAACAAATGCTGTCTTCTCAATATGCTGGGGATTTACAGGCACCTGGTAATATCCCTTAGTTAGATCTAAGGTACTTATGAACTTAGAGGTACCGATGTTGGTTATCAGATCGTCGATATTGGGCAGGGGGTATGGATCATTAATTGTCACCTGGTTTAACTTCCGATAATCCACGCACATTCTTTGTGAGCCATCTTTCTTTGTTACTAAAACAATGGGCGCCACCCATGGGCTCTTTGAAGTACGGATTATCACAGAGTTTCTACCTCGTCACGCAACACTCTCTGAGAATGGTGAGCTAGTCGGTAAGGGGACAACCTTATGGGAATAGCATCACCTGTGGGTATGTCATGTTGGGCTATCTCGGTTCTCCCAGGTACATCCTGTAGCATATCCCTGTACCTTTTCTTAAATTCTTCTATGTCCAGGTTGTGAGAGTTTAGCATGGTGGGAGTGTCCTTTTTTTCTAGGTCTTCTTCGTCAATATCTCTAGCCAAAAACACAGCTGGCTCAGGTGATGTCCATGACCTCATGCAATTTACATGGTAAATTCGGTATCTCTTTAGTTTGGTACCCACATCTACCTGGTACGTCACTTCAGTGATTTTCTTCACAATGGGGTAGGGTCCTTGCCACTGGAGATGCAATTTACTACCCTTCCCAGGTCTGTATACCAGCACGAAGTCACCCACGGTAAACACTCTTTCTTTAGCTGTTCGATCGTGATACAGTTTGTGTTTACTTTTCTCTTTAGTCTCCCTTCCATAGGCTAGGTCTCTCACCACCTGCATGTTAGCTTTTAGGGTAGCTACATACTCTGACACGCTGCTCACATCTTCTTCTTCCTTGCCATGCCAATACCTTACTAATTGGTCAAGGGGCATTTTCATTTCTTTCCCAAAAAGTAGGTGGTATGGAGTAAACCCTGTAGTTTTATGGACTGTTCCTCTGTAAGACCACAGTACATAGGGCAGGCATAGGTCCCATTCAACATCGGGATTCTGAGTAAGCTTATGGAGCAGTTTCTTAAGAGTGGCATTGAAACGCTCCACCATACCGTCCGTCTGAGGATGGTATGGGGAGGTCCGTATTTGTTTAATGCCTGTCAGTGCACAAAATTGTTTCATCACTTTTGAAACAAAATTAGCCCCATTGTCTGATAGCAGTTCATTTGATATGCCAATTCTGGCGGTCACATCCACTAGACAATTAACAATGGTCTCTGTTGTTATATTTCGTAAAGCAAAGGCTTCTGGCCACTTCGTAGCATAGTCCATGAGGACTAAAATGTATTTATTCCCCGCTTTAGTACGAGTTAGGGGTCCAAATACGTCCATTGCTATTCTTGAAAATGGTTCTTTCATTACAGGCAGAGGGTGTAACGGGGCTTTAGCTATAATAGCAGGCCCAGCCTTTTGGCAGATGGGACACGAAGCACAGAGATTTTTAACGTCCTTAGCTATACCAGGCCAGTCCATGCGAGCTCTGATGGCATGTAGGGTTCTTTCTCTAGCATAGTGTCCGGCACAATGGGAGTATTGTGAGCCATCTTTAGAATTTTACTTCTGGCTATTTCGGGCATAACAATAAGGTCTTTACCTAAGGTTTGATAGGGCTTTCTCATCAGTACACCCTCCCTCCAAAAGTAGGGCTCATTACTAACCCTTGCCTTTTCCCTTATGTGTCTTAGGCTTTCATCACACATTTGAGCATCACACAATTTCTTACGCGTAATGACTCCCATCAGGGGCTCATCAGTCTCCCCCGCTTCTTTCACTCCCCCAGTATCGCTAGCAGTGTCTGGCTCTGGAGAGGTCGGCTGGTCTGATGATACACTCTTCTCTGCTTCATTTTCCTCCGCCTCACTTGCATCATCAACCGGGTAGAGAGCCGACATGATGGGCCCGCCTTGTTCCTGTTGCAGGCGCTCTCTTTCCTCGAGGTTGTCTTGCTTCAGTTGTTGAGCTCGGGTGACCACCATGCCTAACTCGGTTGTGATACATGTGGGTGGTGTATTCGATTCTTCTTCTTCGGGTTCTTCCTCAAGAACCGCCTTCAGATATCGTCGGAAGTGGGGAATATCCCGTCCCATCAGCATGTCCTCTGTGATGTGCTGAGACACTCCAACCGCGATCGAGGTGGTCTTCCCTTCCACCTCTAAAAGAACACTTGCCGCTGGAAAATAGGTTTTTTGTTCAAACGCTGTGCTGTACGGAATTTACCATCCCAGATAATCCTTCTTGGAAACACAGCGAGGGTGTACGATCGTCTTCGTACAGCCAGTGTCTAGTAATGCCTTTACCTTTTGTCCGTTGATCCTGACCGTCTTGGTCCAGTCTGGCATTTTCGTTCGTGAAAAATACTGCACTCTGCTTGCTCCATTTTAACTCGACAATCCCTCTGTAGATGACCCTTCTTCCCACATTTGAAGCACTCCATTGTTCGTAAGTCTCGGTAGGGAGGTCCGTCTCGACTTCTCTGTTGTTGTGGTCCCTCAGTCTTTTTGTAGTGGTCGTATTTCATAAAATGACTAGGGTGACCTCTGGTGGATTGAGGGTATTCCTTTTTTAAGGGTTTTTCTGTTCGAGCCCTCTGGTTTCCCATGTGGCGTATGACGGCTTCCTTTAATTCATCATAGCCCCGGCAGTTCAAATTTCTCATCTGGTTCTCTAGCCAACCAGGAAGCTTTGCTAGAACCAGTTCCATGAGTATTACCTCTCTGGTAGGTATGGTTGTTGAATCCAACCACTGATGGAAGGTCTGTCGGTACTCTCTCAACCATTGGTCCGGATTGTTCGAGTTAAAGGACTGGTTGAATACTTTCCTACGGTGTGACTCCGTGGAAATTTGGTAAACTGATTCGAGCGTTCGTTTCACCTCTTGGTAGTCAGCTTGCTGGGCCACTGGAAGTGCAGACACGGCCAGCAATCCTGCGCCAGATAGGGATCCTCTCAAATGGATGGACCATTGTGTTGTGGGCCATTCACTCGCTAAGGCAGTTGCTTCAAACGTGCCTAGATAAGCAGCCATGTTGTCAGTTTCCTCGTTGAACTTTTGTAGAGTGAGTCGTGGAGGTGGTGACGTTAGAGGCGGTAGTTCTCTCCTTTCCTCTGTAGGTCTGCACATCTCTGTCAGTAACCGTGCCCACCGCTCCTCCTGGCGTTCCTGACGTTCGTGCTCTTTGTCTCTTTGTTGTGCCTCCCATTGGCGTCTTTCTTCTTCTCTCTGCACTTGACGTTCCTCTGCTTGTATGAATCGTGTCATTAGCATGGTTAGAGACATAGGAGCTTCGGTATTTAGTTCTGTCTCAGTCTCATCGATACCCCCAGGAGTTTGGAAGACGCTTCCACTTCGTAGTTGCCGATCCTCCCCCGGGCGTCCTGATCGATCTCTGTGCCATTATCACGAAGCGCTAAAAAAAATTTGTTTTTAAATTCTAAACGTCCTAGGATAGGGTTTGGTTTCACAGGCTCCAAGGAATAATTACCCGAGCCGTTTCCCTGCTAGTACAAAAATAAACAATAACAAAAACAATAACAAAAACAATAACAAGAAACAAGAAACAATAACAAAAACAATAACAAAAAAATAAACAAAATAGACAACTCCTGTCTAGATAGCTATACTGGAATCTAGCTCTGTCTCAGCTAAATCCCACCGCTGCCACCAATGTCAGCTTCCTTTTGCGAATGTCTACTTCGACACTCTACCCTACGCTAGCTGATTTAGCTCAGTGTAGTAAGGACAGCCGCGTCGCCCCAGCCCAACTGTAATCTTCGTATCACAGTTGACCCTGGAGCCAAAATCAGACACAGTGTCTGTGTTCCCTGGTATTGGACCTAGTCGAACACCGTCTAGCCCTTAGCTAGCAACTAATGAGAATAAAGGTAAATAAGGCACAAACGAGGTGTGCCGTCCTTTCACAATAAATTATACAACTCGGTAATACAGTTCTCAATACAGCTTCTCAATACATAATTACAACTTCAGTTCTAAACTAACTCTCTACAGTCCACCTCTTTTATATCTATCCAGCTGATGACTTCATCACACCTCAGCCTCTGGCTGGGCACTCCTGAAATGACCTTGTAAGGGCATTTCGGGTGGCCTTCTGTCTCCAAGGTCCTGCCAATCAGATCGTTCACTGTTGTTTGCTGAATGGTGATCAGAATAATCATATGTGGTCTCATTACTATAGCCACTGGTGGTTGACAAACAATTAACCACATCCTCCTTGTTATCATGTGAGTTCTCACTACTTAAACACTCAGTTATCACAGCTATGGATGGAGTGTCCTCAGTCAGGGTTAGGGTCCCTGACAGTCATGCTGGTTCAAGCCAGGAGCGTATGACCTGCAGCCATGCCCCAAAACTATGATGTATGTCTCTGACTGGTGCCGTTTTCTGAAGGAACATTTATGTTAGCTTATAAAATAAGGTAATGAAGTTCTTTCACTGCATTTTCCCCCATCACATGCTACTCTATTGGACCTTCATTTATCTTTCTTAGCTACATTGCTGTAACAAATTGGTACCATGAACCAAAATTAATACTATGACGGATTGTAACTGAGTGATAGCATATTGGTGATATGGTAATAAGATGACAAAATAAAGTAACAAATTATCCCGTAGGTTAAAAAAGGCTTTGCATGGGCAGAGAACTAATAATGAATGTCACCTAAGTTCCAACACATCATTAACACTTTACTAAGAAGTCCATCACAACATTGCAGGTTCTAATTCCACAGTCCTTTACACATATATACCTTCAACAAGAAGAATAGTGTACGCCTGTGTATTAAAGAAATGGTGACCAGTTGGCACTGAGCATGAATAAGCTCCTTCACTTTTGCTTGTGATATTTTTCAGTAAAAGAATGCGCCTTCCATGGGTGAAAGTTGGTAAGAGGTGTGTGTTTGATCTCCAATTAATAGCTTTTCGATTATTAATGCATTCTTTGAATCCACGATAGCAGTGTTTCGAGCAGTCACCTTTGCATTGGCAGGGATTGGGATGTGAAAGAGAACCAGTAACTAAATAATGCACAAAACACATGACAAATAAATTCCAGCAAGGAGACATGATGTTCTTATATTATATTGCTATATAGGCGATGGTCAATAGTTACGCAACGATACCGGAAGTGTATTAACCCGCCTTTTTCAGCGATATCACGAACGATAACGATGTAATTTATCACATGCAGAGGTGAATTTTGAGACCAGTTTTCTACACTTTGAGTCATGCTGCTATAGCTGCACAAAAAATTTGTCAATGGCAGTTTTGTTCCAAGATGGTCAAAGTTATCTTTATCTGAAAGAGAAACTGGACATTGCAGAAATGTATGAGCATGGTATTCACATCACTGCAAAAACCTACTCTACGGCTACATAACATTTATAAAGTCCACTTTTTACCATACCCATGCCTCTATGTAAGTAAGTACACCGTCATAATTATGATGTGCAATGTAATGTCTCGCCCAACCCAAACTTATTCTATCACATGTGGGATATCACTGCGATATTCCAACCTTAACCCTTTAATGTGGAAAAGCCACTAGAGTGGCTCGGCTACTGAATGTGGATGAACATTTTAATTTTCGCTGCGCTTTTTCTAATGCACATACCTTAATCCATGCCATAAGACTTATCAATGACCAAGTATCATAAATTTTCAAACATTTTAACATCAGATACACATAAACGAAATTGTTAAAATGCAACATATAACGGCATACAATATGTAGATTGGTAATCTACTTGTGATTTCAACTTGTGATTGTTGTCAAGTTATGCTAACTTGTAACTTGGAGTAGGAAGAACCTAGAGCTACAAAACAAAGTCCACTGAATGCACCATGAGGTGTTCTACAAAATGATAGCCAAAACTTTCAAAAAATGCTGAGTGTGCAATAGTTACTGAGCATGCTTAATTAAAGCCACTATAGTGGTTTTTCCACATTTAGGGGGTATACATTTTCGGGTACTCTCCACATTGAAGGAAAGTATGTCTTGAACCAGGGACTATTCAAGACTAGGTATATAAGAGCGTATACCATTTGAAAGCAGTGCTGGAGTAAATGACATGGTATGCTATTCTTATTACTGGTCACATTTGTTCATTTTGCGACAAAATAAAACCATGATAGTGATCTAAAAGAGCTCATTGGGACCATCAACTGCAAACACACCAATATTCGTTACATTACTGACTTGATTGATGCAACTACAGATCAGATGGTAGCTGCTGCTATCAAGTGCTTCGGTAATGCCTTGTTACTTTCTGGTACACATGATTTGTGTTTACAAAGCTTCTCGATAATCTACTTTACAATAACCTTCTCAAAATCAACTTGAAATTGTACTCCCTTGAATTTTTGACTAGATACTCGAAATAAACTCTCAACGAACTCTTAGTTGACATAATAACATTACAATAACCTTACGAAGGATAGAGCATCTAATATCGAGAGAATACAATTTTAAGTTGATTATTTAGAAGATTCTTGTATGTCAACTAAGAGTTCATTGAGAGATAATAATTTTTTCCTAACATGTATAAATGGTGTTAATAATAATAATAATAATAATAGTAATAATAATAATAATAATAATAATAATAATAATAATAATAATAATAATAATAATAATAATAATAATAATAATAATAATAATAATAATAATAATAATAATAATAATAATAATAATAATAATAATAATAATAATAATAATAATAATAATAATTGTATAACTATCAATTGATTATTATATTAAAAATATATATTAAAAAAATAAAATAATAATAATAATAATAATAATAATAATAATAATAATAATAATAATAATAATAATAATAATAATAATAATAATAATAATAATAATAATAATAATAATAATAATAATAATAATAATAATAATAATAATAATAATAATAATAATAATAATAATAATAATAATAATAATAATAATAATAATAATAATAATAATAATAATAATAATAATAATAATAATAATAATAATAATAATAATAATAATAATAATAATAATAATAATAATAATAATAATAATAATAATAATAATAATAATAATAATAATAATAATAATAATAATAATAATAATAATAATAATAATAATAATAATAATAATAATAATAATAATAATAATAATAATAATAATAATAATAATAATAATAATAATAATAATAATAATAATAATAATAATAATAATAATAATAATAATAATAATAATAATAATAATAATAATAATAATAGTAATAATAATAGTAATAGTAATAGTAATAGTAATAATAATAATAATAATAATAATAATAATAATAATAATAATAATAATAATAATAATAATAATAATAATAATAATAATAATAATAATAATAATAATAATAATAATAATAATAATAATAATAATAATAATAATAATAATAATAATAATAATAATAATAATAATAATAATAATAATAATAATAATAATAATAATAATAATAATAATAATAATAATAATAATAATTGTATAACTATCAATTGATTATTATATTAAAAATATATATTAAAAAAATAAAATAATAATAATAATAATAATAATAATAATAATAATAATAATAATAATAATAATAATAATAATAATAATAATAATAATAATAATAATAATAATAATAATAATAATAATAATAATAATAATAATAATAATAATAATAATAATAATAATAATAATAATAATAATAATAATAATAATAATAATAATAATAATAATAATAATAATAATAATAATAATAATAATAATAATAATAATAATAATAATAATAATAATAATAATAATAATAATAATAATAATAATAATAATAATAATAATAATAATAATAATAATAATAATAATAATAATAATAATAATAATAATAATAATAATAATAATAATAATAATAATAATAATAATAATAATAATAATAATAATAATAATAATAATAATAATAATAATAATAATAATAATAATAATAATAATAATAATAATAATAATAATAATAATAATAATAATAATAATAATAATAATAATAATAATAATAATAATAATAATAATAATAATAATAATAATAATAATAATAATAATAATAATAATAATAATAATAATAATAATAATAATAATAATAATAATAATAATAATAATAATAATAATAATAATAATAATAATAATAATAATAATAATAATAATAATAATAATAATAATAATAATAATAATAATAATAAAGATGATGATTATGACAAGAGAAAAAATTCATAATAATAAATTAATTTAAATAATAATAAATAGAGCCAATAAATAAATAAACAAATAAAAAATAATGAAGAAAAAATAATAAAAATAGATAAATTATGGTGGGCATGGCTTCAGGCTCTTGAAGTGGTTTCCCAGCAGCCAGGCAAGTACAATCCACAGTTTATTAGATTTGTGGAATTTTTGGTTTGGGTTTTGGCTGCACTGGTAATTTCACGATAATATTTTGACTGCTAATGCTGCTGTGTATCGGTATGTAGCTGCCTAGTTGTTGATAATCTGCTGCCTAGTTGTTGATAATGCTGTGCCTAGTTGTTGATAATTCTGCTGTGTATCGGTATATAGCTGCCTAGTTGTTGATAGTGCTGCTGCCTAGTGTAAATACTGCTGCCTAGTTGTTGATAATCTGCTGCCTAGTTGTTGATAGTGATGCTGCCTAGTTGTTGAGTTGATAGTGATGCTGCCTAGTTGTTGATAATGCTGCTGCCTAGTTGTTGATAATGCTGCTGCCTAGTTGTTGATAGTGCTGCTGCCTAGTTGTTGAGTTGATAGTGATGCTGCCTAGTTGTTGATAATGCTGCTGCCTAGTTGTTGATAATTCTGCTGCCTAGTTGTTGATAGTGCTGCTGCCTAGTTGTTGAGTTGATAGTGATGCTGCCTAGTTGTTGATAATGATGCTGCCTAGTTGTCAAATAGCGCTACTCACTTAATTAGATAATTATTTTGGGATTTTTTCTTTTAACCTTCCTTGGGCGGTTTTTAAAGGCTGCGCACAAAGTTTGGTCTGGACAGGTTTAAGGGTTCCTGAAAAATAAGCGGTCATAAAAATGCTTTTTAAAGTTTATTTAAAATGTAACAATACCCAGAAATTATTGAGATACGAGAAGATTTATACCAGAGGGCTTGGTAAGAATCACCACATGTTAAGCATGAGATGCTGTGATGAGGAAATTCTACCAGCAAGTTTAAGGATGAAGCCTCCCATTAAGACCAGGGGGTTACAGGATAGTGGAGAGACCCAGCAAAGTGTTCCTATCAGAGAGAATTTGCCAGTCATACAGAAGAAGTAGTGCCTTAACAGCTGAATGTGAAGATCTGGAAGTCAAACTGGAACTGAAGTGACTATCAGAGGATTCAGACCCTAATGTAGGGAAGCACCAGAGAAGACCCACAGCAAATCCAAGCATAAACATTAAAAGAAGTTGGAGACACTTTTGGAGAGAAGGAGATCGAGAGAAGTGAAGTTTCAACACCAAGACTTGAACAGATGGGTGGTGAATCTTACAGAGAAGAACCTTTCTCCAACTCAGGAAGAACTGCTTGCTTTGGGTCTTAACTTTGTCCCTGATGGATACCATAACTGCAGTGGAAGTAATAGCAGTAAACTAAGGTACATGAGCTTCGATGAAGAATATGTGGAATTTTGAGAAGAGCAAGGAAACCAAAGGACAACCTGACAAAGGACAGAGAAAGGCCCTTGGAGAACTGAGGAAGATGAAAGAGCTCATAATCTTACCAACAGACAAAAGGAAGTCAACGGTTCTGATGGCAAAGGACAGTTACATTTCAAAGCTGACAGGAATGCTGGAAACCAAAACATATGGAATACTGAAGAAGGATCCTACCAAGGCACAGGAAAGCAAGGTGAATCGTGTGTCAGAGAATATGGAGAAGATAGAAATAACAACTGCATTATACAATAAAATTAGGCCCACTGGAAGTAGACCACTACCGATTTATGGGCTCCCTAAGTTACATAAACCTGAGGTTTCCCTTAGGCCAATTGTTTACATACATGCACCATCATGGAGTCTTTCCAAGTTCATAGCATATTTGATATCTCCTCTAGCTGGAAATACAAGTACATATGTCAAGGATTCTGGGCAATTTATCAAGCGTATTCATGAGGAATGTTTGGCACAGGTTATTGAAGCCAAAGTTTTGGAAAAGATATGTGGATGATTCCTTCTGCATTGTGAAGAAGGGAAGTGAGCAGGAGTTGTTGGACCACCTGAACAATACCTGGCCATCCATAAAGTTTACCATGGAGCTTAAAGTGGATGGATCATTGCCCTTTCTGGATTGCCACCTGCACAGGAAGGAAGTTGGAAGGCTAACTCCAGCAGTTTACAGAAAACCCATGCACACCAACCGGTACCTGATTATAGATCACATCATCCTATCCATGTCAGAAGAGGAGTGGTAAAGAGCTTGCATGATAGAGCCAGGAGAGTAGTGACGAAGGAGGACATTTGGAAGATGAGCATCATTTGAGTAGGGTCTTTATAGAGAAGAGTTATCTGCAACCCTTCATCAACCTTTTGCCTATAGATACATTTAAATGCAGAAAGGAAGATAAGTACACCAGTACAGGCAATCAGGGGTCTAGATCCTATGAAGTGATTCCTTATGTAGTAGGGATGAGTGAAGACATCAGGATAATCTGCAGGAAAATCAACATCAGAGTCATTTTCAGATTGGGAAGAACCTTGAGGACACAACTGAGCAGAGTAATGTTTTATGAGCTAGTATCTTGTGCATTGTGTACATACCTTGTCGCTGTGGAAAGTACTACATAGGGTAGACCAACAGAAAACTGGAGACCAGAGTGAAAGAACATCAAGATGCCTGTAGAAAGTGAAGTCTGCGATTGTTGAACATGCATGGGATAATGGACATCCTATTTTGTGGGAGGAAGCCACCAACTTGGACCAGGCCAGAAGGCAGAAGGAACTGCTAGTGAAGGGGGCACTCATTACACATCAGCATAGCACCAAACTGTGAGCGGTTCAATTGAGACTGTGGAATGGACTCACCTAGCTGCTGGGGAGCCACTCTCAAGAATCTGACCTTATATATTCTTGCTAACTTATTATTATAGTATAAAATCATCAAAATAATAACTAATTAACAGATATATAGCACATAATTAATATAAAATTAATTGATAATTAAAAAAAAATTTGGATAAAAACAATAAATATTAATTACAAGTTCGTACAAAAATACTAATTAACAAACAAACATAAATAAATAACTAAAAACCTAATGACAAGTTATATTCACTCCCCCATATATATTCATATAATTATATATAGCAAGATATGTGGTGCATGGGTAGTTGGTATTCTCCAAGATATTGGAAACAGTTTTCATCAGTGACATAGCAGAAGTGGACTAACTCCTGACTGGTCACCTGGAAAACTCTGTACTGAGCTGAAGCAATTTTTTCTCAACATCAACTTCAGGGATTTCTGGAATCTGAGATGGATGTGCCAAGTTATGAAGTCCTTGTGTGGTCCACTATGAGGGAGAGCCAGCTGCATCATGCCTGCAATTCTATATCCTACATGCACTCCTTGTCTAAGCAAAAGTTATTCTTCTTGGTGTAAACCCTAGACAAAAAGTGTATGGGTCTAGCATCAACTATACACTGCAACCTGGTGCTGCTCTTGAAATAGACTAAAACATGCATGCAATGACTTGGGTGCAAACTGGTGCAATTCACTTTTGTGGGTTGCAAATAACACACATGAAGCAGGCTTATTAAGTTCTCAAAGAGAAAAATGCAACTGGTGGGACATCATTGTCTGTAGGAGAGAAGAGAGGTAATGGTGCTGACCACATATGTTCAGTTTTAGCAGGATAATTATGAACATCCTTGATTAACAAGAGGCATGATCTGGTCTGGAGTTTTGAGAGGTTTAAATGACCTTTCAGTTATTGTGATGGCAGTGAAATGCCACAGGTTTTAGTAGTCTCATGATTCGTTTGTAACAGGTGAACATTGGTTGCTTAATTCCATAAAACAATCCTAGTTTTGCAAGGATGCCTGACTAAATATACTCAACCTTGTATCAATTTAATCATGTGTTTTGTTAATAATTACGAATAGTGAGGTATATATATAATTAAAAGAAATTCTTCATAAAATATGGTTTAAGCTGAAATCTGCACAATAATAGGTGAAGGCTAGAGCATCTAGTCGAAAGGTCGAGAGAATACAATTTCAAGTTGATTATTGAGAAGGTTATTGTAATAATAGGTGTTAGAACAAGATTTGTTCAAGTGCACAAGCAAATATAATTCCATTAGCAATTATTATTGAGTGTGCATGTGGGTGTGGCCATTGCTTTTGGTTCAAATAGCTAAAATTTGTCTAATTTTGCATTAAAAAATCAATATGCATAGCTATTGACACACAGTGGGCATGTTAAAATTTTAATGTCAACCACATTAAATGCTAATGCAATAGCTGCACTGATTACAGGATCTTGGCCCACTCTGGCTGCAACCTTGATTACCATGGCTGACACCCATCATCCATCTACTCGATTAGCGACAGAGTCCACAACCTTTATCTTTGCAAACCAGAGTAGAATGGAATGCTGGTTTGATACAAAAACTGCCTTAGGAAGCTCAGAATGAGATCTTAGTTTTGAAGTTAAAACAGGTAAAAAAAAAAAAATTATGAAGATATAGCACACTCCCTGATAATTGAAAAATATATAATTGAAAACAAGTTAGAGGTACACATTAATTTTTATATATGGGGGAAACACAAAAATCTCCTGTCACATAACTGTTTTTTTGTCATGCTATTACTTCATAATGATGCAGTGAGTTTCGAGGACATGATTTGCATTGGAAATAGTGCAGCAATATTGGCCAATCTCAACATAAGAAATGTCTGTACCAGAGTGATAATTCAGAGCAATGATCTGATTTCCTTTTGTAATGTATACACTTTCATTTGGTGATTCTCCAATGGATGTGCCATCTGGTTGATGAAATTCAGCTCTAATGTATGTGCTGTTATCTTCATCGCAGCAACCCTTGTTATCTTTGTCACAGCAATCCTTGTTATCTGTCATACACAACAGAGCCAGGAAATCTTCACCCAAATCTGTAGTGCTGATTTTTGTGTTATTGGCAAGGATTTTTCCATCCAACTGCAAATATGTACCTGGATAATCCATAAGAACATAGTTCATGTTCCATAGCATTTATAATATTGCATATAAATATTATAGGATCTGGGAAAATATATCAACAAATGAATTATTTCTTTTTGGAATCCAGTAATACAGCTTTGCCATCTTGCTTTCTGATTATAAGAACAAACTGAAGCTTTGACCTAAAAGCTTAAACTTGTTTTGTAAAATTGACTCTTTCATATCCACATTTGAAGTAGAGAAATAAGCTACCAAATCCATATCTTCCAAATACTATACCTATACTGGGAGATGATGTTTTGTTCTGAGAATTATTAGATTCAAATTGGGACAATATTGCTTCAATTTCTATGCCAAAGTATTATCTTGAACAAATATATTGTTCCTTTTTACTGAGTGGAATAAATACCTAATAAGTAGCAGCTGTTAAGCAGAATAGTGGCATATTGTATATGACCTTCAATCTTCTTACACATTTTTTATAATCTCTATCAATGTTTGAGATCTTCAAGATACCATTCTTACGGAATTGAAACAAACATATTAGATCCAGAGGAAAAGTGATTTTATTTCTAAACAGGATATAGAGTTATGATAACTTAGTTCTTTCTTTAGATGAGTTATTCTTTACACTCTGCCATGGGCAACCAATTGACAAGCTAAAGTGAGGGGCATTATATGTATAGCAAATTTTGTAGCCTTCTCTATAGCTACTAGATCCAACAAGAACACATTGACAGGTCTCATATCCCGCATTATGGTCTTTCCTAGGGTGAATGTACAGCTACACAATGCGGTCATGAATTGTGCAACAGAAAACATACCTGAAGTGACAATGAGAACAAATTTCCTAGCAATAGTGAGAATTTGATGAAAATATCGATTATTGTATAATTCAATCCGTGCTTCATATTGCCCAGAATCAGAGATCATGAGTTTATTCAGTGTAACATTGAAGTCAGATTTATCTTTGCTTTGATGAGAAACACCAATTCTGCTGTTGTTAAAGCATGAGTGCTTATGACATGTGTAGATTCTGTTGAAGACTCCTCCATGCTCTAACTTAAACAGTTTAAATTTTCGTACTTCTTGTTTTATACCACAAGAACCACCATTCCTGTATCCCAAACGAGTGTCAAACGTGGCACTATTACCAACCTCTGAGTGCAGGAATATTGTGATACCACAATTTCTGCCATTACCGATGTCTGGACAAGATTTGAAAAATGCATGACCTGAATAATAAAAAAAAGGTAAGAATATTATTGTAGTAAGGCATTCAGATTGTGTGGGTGAACTCTACACCCTCACTCTCTTTTCCTAAATATATATATAGCCTTACAAGGTTATTATTATGCATATAAATTAAGTCACATAGGGGCGGATGATGCATTCCAGCACATATAAAAGAGTATGAATATGCTAATATATTGACAAGTATACCGTTTCATACACAGCTGCATTCTACAAAATAGCATCATTTGCAGATATCAAATCCAATTAGGCCACTTTTCCATACAAAAGCAGGATAACATAGTATAACAAATAAGTATAACAAATACAACTAACTTATCTATGAATATTAATAAAATTTGTCAGGAATAATTGTTGTTAAGTTAGCAAATTCTAGTGTTGGTGTATTGTGGGACTACAACAGGAGAATGGGTATAGTATTATATTCACAGCTGGTTATTCCCTCAACTTAGCTATGAAAACTTACTTATCCATACTCATCTAAGGTACGAATTCTGTATAAGTAATTATAAGAAGAATGTTCAAATTGGGACTGATCCTGTTCATTGCTGGAGGGCATTAATTATACAGTGGATTGGATTGGATGGGAATATTTCCAATGTAACAACTTTGAGTGTTTAAAAATTTCAATGATCTTTTTGGGGGGGGTCGCTCTTGTATAATTTGAGTTTCTTCCTTCTTTGGTCATGTATTTAATGTCTCTTTTTTACATTAAAGAAGTTCTAACTAGCTAAAGCAATGATATTATTTCTTGTCAGAGCCCATTTAAATATGTCCAGAAACAGAAAGAGAAAGGGAGAGAGCAGATATGAAAAAATGTCTGCAGCATTTCATAGACTAAACAATTATCTACAGTCTTCTCACACTGCAGAAATGTTCTTTTTCAAGAAAAATGTGAGTAATACCAATATAGATAATAATTGTATGCATACTTGGTTCATATTATGATGCATACATGCTGTTTATATAGAGTTTGTTCTACTTAAGTAAAACAGCATGCCTCCAATGTAATTCACTGGATTTTGGTTCATGTTCTTTTTAGCAAACTTCTCTTCTCTCCCCTCCCCTCTCATGGGATTCATAACATTTTTGATTGTCCCACTTTGAAAATCTCCATACAACCCTGTAATCACACCATAATTAATATGTACCTTCAACAACAAGAATGTGTATTGGCTGTGGTTTATTATTCTTGGGATCTGAAGAAGTCAACTGGCATATGTATATTCCTTCATTTTCACTTCTGATATTTCTCATTGAAAGAACAATTTTGCCTTTGCTTATACCCTTGGTCATGTCTGGACTTGATGCCGTATTTATTTCATGTAGAGTGGCAAATGTAGTCCCAAAAATCCAGCGATAACTATGAACAGCTGCCACATTATGAACCCGACAATGGAATTTGATTCTTGTAGTCAGTGGTGAATTAGCCTGTCCAATTCGGTCTATATATGTTATATATAAGCAGTGATAAGATTAAACTTTTCTTTTTAATATGTTCACTGCTTCCTGCTTCCCCAAATAACACTGAATTAGTTCTCCATGGAACTAGTTCATAGGTTAACCTCCAAAACTCCCAAAAATTATATGTGTGTGTTTGTGTGTATGTGTGTGTGCATGTGTGCATGTGTGTGTGTGTGCATGCATGTGAATCACCGTACAATTTTTCCTGATTATTCCATTTCCATTGAAGCAAGCTTGGCTATGATGGATGTTGCAATAACAAGCTGGTTGGTTTGCTGCTAAAGAACCTGCATGTCAGAAAACAATGAGCAAACAAAATGGTGAAGTAATTCCTGTAAAGGTGCATGTTATTTTCTTTTCTTATTCTTCTTCAATCCAAAATGGGAGAGAAGTAGATTACTTTAATTTTAGGAAAACTTGGGTTTGTCACTGTAGAGGTAGGTATACACAGGAATAATAGTGCTTATTATAATTATGTTTATACTGGGCGAGGGTAAAGAGAGAAGCTAATGAGGTACATTTAACAAACTATACCCATAGAGGGGAATGGTAGAAATATCAACTTACGAAAATAAAACTTAGAAGAGGCAGTGTGACTTGAACACCAATAAAGCAACATCACTACTAGAAGGAGCTCTCGAGTCTATGCCCTCCTTGCACATGCATAATTAGGGGGGAGGGTTGCTTGCATTATTTTTTCTTTTGTACTTATTCTGGAGATTTTGTTTTGTCACAAATATTACAACTACACACACACACACACACATCACAACACACACATAACACACACACCACACACACAGCACACACACATACACACAACAACCATCACACACAGACACAGGTATATTGGGTAGGCATTGGCATTGTTAGGTGAAATATAAAAGTGTAGCCATAACTCTAACTCCTCTATGCATACTCATGGTTAATTGAAAACAATGAAATGCTTAACGCATATTTTAAAATGTTTGATGGAGACCACCATCAAACCATCTTAAGTTAAAGCTCAGATTGACAACATCTTAGCTGCCTAAATAGTGGCTTCCTGAGCAATTTATGCCTTAACAAAAAATCCTATCTGTTCCTTGCTATAAATTGCTTGTGAAAAGACTGCCAGTTTAGGACAAGTATACTGTACCCACAGAGCTCTTTCCACCTTCATGAGCACTCCTAACAGCCTGATTCCACTGAAGACACTGTATTTTTACTACAAGATCTCACTCAATGTTTTTATGATAAGCAAATGTGTGCATATTCTTTCTATTTTGAGTCAAACAGCTTCCGCTTTTAATTCGGGCCAGGATTTGAAGTTAATTAATTTGTAACATGAAGAAAGCTAGAGCCGTTTAGAATCTGTACAGACTAAGTGTATTGACAACATTTTTACCTCCACCATGGAGTTATGTTTCCACCCAGGGTATTTCGTTTGCCTCTGTCCCAGTTAGGTGAATTTTCATGAACTAATATGCATAGGTTGGGCATGGTTAACCAATCCATTAAGTTTTGGTGATGATTTAGGTTTCTTAGAAGCCAACAGAGTCAGAAATGGCATGGCACTTAGCATTGTAGCCAATTTTGTTTAGATAGCTATACGTGTTTCGTGTTGGCAACAGTAGCTCACAAATTATGCAAATTGGTGGCAAATAACTACACTAGCTTCAAACACAAAAAGCTGATTCGAAGATAATACTACTGCAAGACAGCTTACACTCTGTTTTGCATTGTTCTGATCCACCATTTTTACATTGGCAGGGGACGAGAGAACCTGTTACCAAACAATGCAGCATACATATGGCAAACAAATTCCAGCATTTAGTCATCGTAACTTTTTATCGTCCAGCCTGTCAAGAAGTCAATCGAGTGGTTTAATTACGTATTGGTCCAATCAGGTTAGCGTTTTGACTCCGTACTATTAAACACGCGCAGTACACGTGACGTGCGAGGTCCTTATTGGAGCCTCATCTCATGGGGATGGGATAAGTTCATATTGTTTGAAATGCGCTCTATGTAGTAGTCACACACAAAATAAACAACAAAAATGAACAACCTAGCTGAGAGACCCGAATAGATAACTTGCAAGCTAATGTGTGTTTTTTTGTGCGTGTGCTATCTTCAGGAATTAGTATTCCGCGGTGTCGTGCTTAAGTTTATCCAGTTGGGAAGAAGAGGAAACCTTTCATTAGAATCACGTGGACCTGCTGAAGTACTTCAGACCAGTATTCATTTAACTTCTGAGTTATCAGCATCTGCTATATTTGTTGATGCACCCGAAGTACCTTGTGTCGCATCACTGCTAGCTGATATAGATGTTGATTCTCTTAGTAATAAAATAGCTTGTTGAAGATCGTGCTGCAGTAATTAGAGCATGCTAGTTATGGTTTTGGTGGTGATGGTGTCAGTGATTCTGGGTGTTGCACATAGGTTGATTATGATTCAGCTATATAATTTTGTAAAAGGTATTGATAAAATGGTGCAAGTGGTATTGGTAAGGAAGATAGTGAAATCTCTTTAATTTAGGTCATGAGGGTAGAACCCCCCCCCCCCCCCCCCACACACACACACACACTCTCTTTAGGGAGTTATATAATATGTCAAGCAACACATGGGTGGATGACTTGATCATGAATTTATTCTCTTTGAATGAGCAAAATGGCAATAAAAACAAATGCTGTAGCAAGTGGGATTGTTCTCTCCTCACTTGCTGAAGGCGAGTTTTCTTCTTCTGTCTTATTTGATTTTGAATTCAAATCACAGGTAAATAAAGTGTAAACCTTTGTTGGCAGAGACAACTTCATTCATCCTTATATTAAAAAGGTTTTGTTTTGACTGAGTAGAAGAGAGTTCATATTGTATAGCTAGTAGTGTCACTCTTTGATCATGTGATAGTAGTATTTCAGGTGGTGGGAAAGAGGACGGGATGAGTAGTCCAGGGAGTAGGTATTGTTTGCTCTCTTGTTCCTCAAAAATGGGGGGAGAGGGGTGTGTGGTAGCACTTCCTATAATTGGTTTGACTTGGTAGATTCACTAATATTTTTTTGGCAAATAGAGGCTTATAGTTTAAATATTCTGTCAGAATGGGTGCTGGGTGTTGGCCTAAATTTCGTTGAAGTTGTTTCTGACCCTATATTGCCTGTATATTAAGTCAGAATTGATATATAACTTATGCAAGTGATTGGAGAGTTTGAGGTCTCCACTGAGAAGAGAAAGAAGACTGACACTCGGCACCATGAGCAGACCAAATATGCACAGCTGGCATTTGCACGAGATGTTAAAGCACTAACTGGTGCTAAAGAAGACATGGGTAATCCATTCTGTGAAAACAGCAGTGATCTTCTCGTACTGGATACCAGAGACCTTGCAGATGCAGCAGTCATTAACACTGTAAACCAGATTCAGAAATTGGACAGGACCAGTATGACACCTATGTCAGCGAGCGCCTGGATTGAATCATTGATGGGCTCCCACTTTTCAGCCAGCCTCCAGTCTGAGAGAATTCTAGGTCGCAAAAACAACCCTCATCCCTGAAGAATGATGGCTGTTTCCTCTTCTCTAGGCTGTGCATCGCAGATACGTGATGGAAATCTAGATGAGTTCTTTATGCATGAAAACCAGGCATATCAACCAGCATTGTCACAAATGGGCAAGCTGAGAACTGGCACCAAATCTGACTTGGTGGGCTGTTTGGAGGACCTGTCCTACACAAGAGAATGCACCCAATCCAACAGTACACGTCATCATTGTTGATGGGGCTGCTATTGTGAACATGCTACGACCTGGTACTGCTAAAACATTTTCAGATTACGCGAAACAAGTGTTCTCACCATAAGTCACAGCTACATCATGTCAGTAGAGTGGATGTCGTGTGGGTGAATATCTCCCTAAAAGTTTAAAGGCCGAAACACACATAAAGAGAGGGAAGGGAGTTCGTAGACGTGTTGAGCCATGCAGTGACATTCCTGGAAGGTGGGAGGCATTTCTCTGCATCGACAATAACAAGGTTGAGCTGTTCTCCTTCCTGCTAGTGTGATAGCCCTTGATACTGACAACCAAATAATCAACACCCTACTATAGCCAAATATCTTCCTTGAGGCATGCTCTGTGTGCCAATGCTCATGCTTGTATCATCTGGCACAACACTTATCTGATTATCTAGTCAAAACATCAAGGAGAAAATTTAAGTTGATCGTTGAGAAAGTCGTCACAATATGCTATATCAACTAATAGTTCATTGATCATTCAAAAGGTCAACCGCAATATATAGGGCCTATATAAATTGGAAATGGTCATCGTGTACGAAGAACTCCCAGCATGCAGTAGATTAAAAGATAGACTGGAAGGTATCAGCAGAAGATGATGGCTTCTTAAAGGATGGAGATATGGTTGATGAATCAGGATGAAGGGTAGAACTCATGGATATCACTTGAGCCATATTGTGTACTTGTAACTTTGTCAGTGATAACTTAGAGGTAGGTCCTCATGTGTAGTCAAACTTAAAGTTAATTTTTTTTGTCATTTATGATTCCATTATGTAAACCCTAGCAGAGCGACTTGATTTTGGTTTTCTGAGCAAGCCCAACATCAGTCAGGAAATTAAGAAAAGTGTCCCTCTTCTGTATGTTATTACATGCGTGTGCTTATGTTTTCGACCAATTTCACCTCCACCATTGCTGTATAACCATTACATCCTGTAGCTGTCATTAATCACACATCTCTACCTGTATGCACGCACCATCAACTCCCACTAATATCACATCCTCAATGCATGGCCTCTTTCCCCAGATGATCTTGTTAATGCACTAGAGCCTATAATATATCTTCACACTAATGGAACAGTATTTCAGATTTTAAGCTATTCGTAACTATTATAATTAGTTATTCGTAACTATGGTTTTCTGCATCAAATGTATGACAGATAGTCCTGATAAGTTCCATCATTACTTCTCCTATTTCCTATATATTAGTAGAAAAAATAGGATGAAGAAAAGTATACTCATCAGTACTCACATTTGTATGTATTTCATATATCACAGAGCCTGGCATTATACCTCTCCAGTTGTCACTCACTGTCCTCTTCACCTTCATCAACAAGTAATCCTCATCCATTCACACTCCGAGATCTTTAGGTGCTTCCAAAACTTCACCTCCTTGTTGTGCCTTTTCTCTGCATTAGTAGGGTGAAGTTCACATAACCCACTGAGGGAATGGCAGAATGAGTGTCGCACAAACCTCACAGGAGGTTATTGGCAGGGTTGGGGAGCATATACCAGCTGTCTCTAACCTCTTGGCGGATCATACACACTACCACTATGAAGATAGAGTTTATAGTAATTGACAATGCTGTAAATAACGTAACTGTTCTTGCTCCAGGTCAATCTGTTCCTGCTAGCTACTCCCTGCTCGGATGGCTTTGTGTGTTCGGAGTCCATGCTGCCTTCAGATGGCGAACTGGATATAGTAGCGATGTCGTGCTTTTCCTGGTATATTAACTTCTGATTGCTTACTGCAATCCCATACTCTGTTCCTTGTCTGGTTTCCTTTATGGATGTCAGTTTGACTTGGAACCTGCTAGGGAGCTGGTGGTCCTTCGTGAATTGATTTGTGTGTTAAATGGGGATCTGAGGAGTGACACTGTATTCCTATAGGAGGAGGATCCACATTTAATTTTGTGTTTGTGCCTGTCTATCTTACTATTATTTCTTTTCTGACTCATTCTTTTCTGCCATGACTGAGCCTGCAATGTTCTGTGCCTTTATCCACGTGTATAAGTGTCTTAATTCTTAATTCCAGAAAATATAGGTGTTACTGCCAGAATGGGTGAAAAGGTAGGAGCGGAGAGAATAGAAGGCATGTTGCCGCCTGTTCGTTTCCCGTTTACTTCCCCCTTTTATATACTCGGCTCGAAAACGAAAACGTTATAGCTCGGCCGAGACACGATTTTAGTCTTCTCATTCTCCTTTAGCCAACGTTCTCTTATCAGCTAGATAGCTTGAAATGGGCAAACAACT
This sequence comes from Cladorhizidae sp. MBARI D1340-BT2, assembly GCA_028752905.1. Classification (NCBI taxonomy): domain Eukaryota; kingdom Metazoa; phylum Porifera; class Demospongiae; order Poecilosclerida; family Cladorhizidae; species Cladorhizidae sp. MBARI D1340-BT2. The sequence continues at coordinate 15,988,314 of JAQNBH010000002.1, forward strand.
AACCAAGACTATTAAAGACTGCCGCAGGATCTCCGTAATCATCTCATATGGGTCATACTGCACAGGGAGGACAGACCGCTGGGTGTAACACTGTCAGGAACTGGTGATAATTATATTTACTCGATTAATGCTCTAGCTTCTTCTCTCACCACGCTATGCCTATTATTTTAACAGCGTTAAATAGTTTAGGGCGTTCGGCATTATATAATTATTATACACCCTGCATGCGTGGTGATAGTATTTTTGAGTGATGCTAAGCGCCAAACTGCTTGGTCACAGACACGTTTAAATTTATTTATTTTCCCGACTTGTCGAATAATGTCGCTGTGGTGGTGTTTATTTATTGAATTGCTGTTTTTTTTTCTGACATGTTCTCTTGCAGATAGCTGTCAATGTGAGAATGATTGTAAGGAATTCTGCTTTAGTGGACTGCAACCATGTCAAACAATTTGTAAGCTACAGTGGCTTAGGTAGTCTAAGGTTTAGGTAGAAAAATAATATTGTACATTGTACTGAATTGAAGAATTGTTCTCGGTGGAATGATTCTCAGTGGAATGAAATAATTCAGCCAAAAAGCCAATGATAATAATTATTGTTAACCTATATAATTGCGCGCGATCGAATAGCCCAGGCCAGTCCACCCTTGACAACCAGTATCTCATTTGATTGTGGGCCTGATAATCACAATGTGGGTTATAATTGGATGTATGGCACTACTTTTTAAAATCTAAATCCTATCACAAGTGAATCAAACATGGATATTTATTCGAATCTAATCAATGGTGAACGCACGCTTTCACTGAGAAATCTTACGCGTGCAAGTGAAGGTGTATATCGGTGTCATGTTCCTTCTTCATCTACAAACATAAATCCAGAACTGTATGTTGTTCTTTTTATTGAAGGTACAAATTATTCGGCGATATTTATTTGATTGATTGTACTTATATATTTGATTGTTTGTGTACACCGATGAAAACATCTATGCACAGTAGCTGAGATAACTGTGTTATATACCTCTATTCTTCAGGTCATGCATTCTTCAAATCTTGTCCTGAGAGCAGGAATGGTAAAAACTGTGCCACCATCAAACTCCTGCAATCAAAAATTGGTGGTAGTGTCGTGTTTGACACTGCTTTAGGATATAGGAATGGTGGATCCTATGGTATTAAACAGCGAGTTTCTGAATTGGAACTGTGGAAAGTAATTGATGGACAAGTTTCAAAATTGTATCAGTGCTTGTTTGAGTCCACTCCTTATTGTCCTAATTCCCGAAGAATTAGTATTTCATACCAAAGCAATGATAAACTTGACTTCCATCTTAATCTGAATAATGTGAGATCTTCTGATGCCGCAAAATATGAAGTGCATATTAAATATCGCTATTCAAATACTCGTTTTTTCACCATCACTAGGATGTTTCAGCTCTTGGTGAAAGTTGGTAGGTATGACAATTTCAATTGACATTTTGTTTCATCCTTTGTTCTTGGCAAGTAAGTATTCACCTTGCCTAACAAAACTAGTTTCTCCTGTATAGTTAGATCTAGACAAAACCACAACATCTATTTTTGCTGGTTAAAACAAAAGTTATTGCAAATATTCACAAGCACAGAATAAGTACATCTTCTTGCTTATCTTAGTTATGAAGGTCCATGTTTGCTTTGAAACAAGATTAAATGGCTCAGCAATATACATAGATCACAATTATCTCTCTCATGGAATGCCAATATCTGATCAGCCTATAAGTTAGTCTATTCAGTTTCAGCTCTCTCCTGCCAGATAGTCAAATATTCTTATTGTACTCTTTGTCTCTGCCAGTCACTTAAAGCTAACCTCTTCTCTCTCTCTCTCCTGCATGGCATGTTTCAGTTTGCCTCAGCTTGTCTGATACTGGGACTATAATTTTATTACATGGAATTTACTACAGCATCTTCTTCAGCTACATAATTTGGTTGCCAGCATCTACTCTGTCAACTAAATATTCTAAGCAGAATTTGTTAATGTAAAAATAAAGACCATGTTCTTTTTTTAAATCTATTCTGGTATATGATTAGGCTACTATAAATTTTTTCATGAAGTATTAATTACTCCTTCAGTTGTCTTATATACATGAAATGTTGAAAGGCACATATACAGATTATATATTTTTTAAATGCTAACTTTTGTATCAGTCATGTAGGAATTTTTTCAACATGACGTAATTATGACAAGGTTGCTAACAATTTAGCTAAGATGTGTTGCATGAAGACTGTCAATATCACGACTGACATATACTTATCGGCACACGAACGGTCCCGACCTCGTAATTTACTACAGGAATAACACAGGAAGTTGCTTCTTGCACTGGAATGTAGATTATTCATTGTGCAAGCATCCGCCAAGTCTCAGCAATTACTTAGCTGTGGCTAAAGGACAACGGACCCATAGGAGTATCATTTATTGTCATCCCGTACCTATTACTGTCTCCAATGCAATTCTCTCTTCTCAATTATCGGCAGGAACAAATGTTTTTGTGTAGAGAACTAATACAGAACTGTAAATACAAAAGTGCATCACATATTAATATCTAACACTGTGAAGGGGTAGTTGGTGTTATAAAGAAGGTGTCTAAGGCTCCTCGCTTAGGACTACCTTCTCCCTTCAGTTAATATGTGCTGCCACCAGAGTCTATCTTTAAGTATCGCCTTAGTTAATACCGAGATTTAGGGTGCTGACGAAAACTATGGTGAAGACAAGACTAATCACAAATGGCTGACAGGACCTTTTATAAGTCCTGCCAGAGTGAGACAGGATACAGGAAGTAACCACAATTACATGCACACAGAGAGTCCACCTGACATTACATCACTACACTCACAACCACATTCACAATTAACACCAAGTTCACAATTAACTTAATGCATGCACTCAAACGACTGTTAGGTTCATCATCATTGATGAAAGCGAAGATAATGGCCTGGCTGGCTATGTCAAGCAGCCCTCGACAAGAACCCATGATCAGCTATCGATACATATTAACTTTTCTTGGACATTGCAGTGATATATATCACAATAACAAGGTATATAGCTAGCTATGAACATCACACAATACAGAAAGAGCTTAACTTTTCTTCACCATTCGCATTGTACTCAACCGAGTCAATACATTCTTCGTGAAGCCACCGATCACAGACACACCTGACCCATTCAACATGAACACTCACAGTACACCGACACATTCGTAGTGTTTTCAGCCTGTGAAGCTCCAGATGTTGCTGTAGATGTTGAAACCAATGAGATACTTTTTTGCTGCTTCGGTTGTGAGGTTGAACCCCACTTTCGAAGTAGTGCCTTTTTAGCTGGTACATTCTTCTTTTCTGCTGCCTTCTTGTGCTGCTCCTCTACTCTCTTCTTTGCAAGGTCATCTCTTTCTCTCTTCTTCTCTTCCCTTTCAAGTTTTCTTCTTCCACTACTCTTTTTTTCATGTGTTCCTTCGCTTTCAAAAAAAGTATGCTTTCTAGACTCGTCAAAATACATGATCCTGTCACTCAGTTGGCTGGTGTCTCCTAGACTTGGGTGTTCCGGTACATACTGTATCAAGTACTTAGAAATCATGTCTGGGCTTAGAGAGTGACAAGACTTACTGGATCCAACAGAGGACCTACTAGAACCAATTGTAGAAGCTGGAGATATTTAACGTTGCGAATAGGGGTTATTTGAGTTGGAAGACAAGGTGGTCCACCGTTTAAATGTATGGTAGAGGGGGGAATAAACTTGATGTAGATGCAGGCAGAGGAGACATACCTGCAGTAGATATAGCCAATTATAGGGTAACTGGTAGCTAAACATTCCTAATTCACAAATTATATTCATCTTAGCTAGCTAGACTGCACAACCATGCATATAACATTATGATGCTTACATGAAGGGATTAGCCCGAGCTGAGCCAGATAGAGGAGAGTTCACAACTGATGGAGGTGGAGTAAGTCCTGATGGAAGAGATGTGTCTGGTTGAAAAGATAGAGGGAGGGTCTTTCTTGATGGATCCAGGGTAGAGCCAAGTGTAGGGGAAGGGGTCAATGCCTCAACTGGTGATACATCCGAGAAAAAATTAACGAATGAACATAGAAGACACCATCAGCCTTAACTGCTCCATCTGAATCAGAATCATGCATATAATTGAGTCACGAGTGAGGAGGTTCTCATTGTAATTGCATGGCAACGCCCCTGGATGATTAATATCTAACCAAGCTATTGTCATGGGATCATCATACACATCATACCCTTCTTCATACCTAGTTTCAAACCACAGTTTGTCATCAGGTGTAAACATGATGTGGCTAGGAGATTGATCTGGAGAAACAGCAAATTGGTTATCACAGATATCTTGGTCGCTTCTGAGGATTTTTGTCAGATAATTGAAGACAAGGATCATGATCCAGTACAGCCTTAGGGTTAAATGGATACACAGCACACACGTCCTGAAATCGCTGATGATTGTTCTTGGTACCATGGTATTCATCCAGGCTGTATTCAACAAGCTGCTGAATTGATATTTGGTAATTACTTTACCTGGATTGGATTGAATGAAATCATGGCAAGCATCATGCCAGTGCTTTTTTAATGGACCAAATACTGCTGTATCTAGTGGTTGCATTTCATGAGTCGTATGAGGTACTAAGGTAAACAAAATGATATCACTTTCTTTAGCTAGTCTAATAGCATCAGGATTGTAGTGTGAACTGTGACCATCAAGAAGTAGTAAGATTGGACGAACAGCAACAGCATACTTAAGGAAATGGTCAGCAAACCACCCTTTAAACAATGTCATATCAACCCAGCCTCTGTCACTTAGGCCATAATTATGTTGTTCATGCCACTTCATCTTTTGTCCACTCCATATTCAAACTCTTTGCATCAAAGATCACAAACAGAGGTATAGCCTGTCCAGCTGTGCTGACATACCCCTATTACTGTAATCTGACTCTTGTTTCCCGAAGTACGGTACCTAACTTTTTGTTGGCCTTTTAAAGTCATAACATGAGGTGGTCTAGTGGCATGCCTGACTCATCCACATTATATATTTGCCTTGGCATGTTCATCAAGTTATTCTCCACCATAACCTCTTTCAAAAGTTTGAAGTAATTGTCTGCTTCTTGATTCATCATGGCATCCATCCTTACATTGGCTGTAGCATCTCCTTTGCGCAGGGAAAGGTGTGGCTGCCGCTTCAGAAATCTTCGAAACCATCCGTCAGAGATTCTGCCCCCAAGGGTTCCCTTATCACGAGCAACTGATTCTGCTATATGCATAATTCGTTTTCGGCTCTTTCCATATCCTATCTGTCCTACTGTCTGAAAGAACTCTCCAAGTTCAGTCTCTTCATTACTGGTTAAATAGGACACCAGGCCTGGCTTGGTCCCATGAACAACTTTACCGAGCTGCATATCCTGTAGTGTTGTTCTAGGGATTCCATACTCAAGCAGCTCTTTTGACAGGGGTTCTATTCCTTACTGCTTCTAGGGTAGCCAGCATAGAATCATTGGACCATTGCCTCCTTTTTACATGTCTTGTTGATCGTAAAATAGCAGGAGCTGACTTAGAGCGAAGTTGCTTTCTTCCTTTTCGAGGCATGTGCACTAAAATAATGAAATAAAAAAGATTGTTGTTCAACTATGCAAAAATTGGCTACAGTGTTGTTCAGCTATGCAAAACAATAGCTAGGTTTGGTATGTAGACGAGTTTTCAAAATGACAGTTAGCAAGATACTTAGTAAATACTGATACTTAGCAAGATACTTACATAGCTCGTATTCTCTCGCTAAAAACTTATGGCTTTAGTAAGACGATAACTATTACCTCTTCCTTGTAGCTGGGCACTGGAAAAGATAGCTTGGACTCTCTTCCAAATCTTCAACAAACACAAAGAGAACAAAGAGACTGACCTTCAATTAACACTGGAGGCTCTGAGAGTCTTGCACCAGGAGAAATATCAGGCAATAGCTAGTTTCCGTATTCTTCCGTACATTTTCCGTGACACACGTGCTGATAAATCATCGCTTTTTGGTGCCGATAATTGGTGCATACCGATAATTGGCAGCTTACGCTACTATTTATCCCTAGTGATGTCATTATCAACTATTAATTTTTAGCCAACATTTAAATTACCACTGTATGTCATAATTATAAATTGGCATTTTCACCACTGTAACATCAGCACAACATTCATTTGACTCTTTCGTGGCTGGAGATAAGAAGGCAGTTTATAACTCAACCTATGTTTGAGTGTACAACATTAACTTTAACTGGTAACCTAGTTAACTGATCACACTGTAACAAAATTTAGAGAATGCGGGAATGAAACTGCATGTGTAGAAAACTATTAAGATATGCAATGGAAGAGAAGAAGACTTGGTCAAACTATGAGAACATGCTGCTATTGTTGAAGTTGCGAAACTGTTGAGTCACAAAGATTACTTGGACATGGAAGATTGGCTAATTGTTTACAAAATACAGTATTAAAACTATATAATTATGTTAACCCTCTTCCTACCAAGTTAGAAATCACAAAAAATGATAGACAAAACTGTAGTGCCCCTTAACCAGACTGTGTAACTCCATTTTTAATATATACACCATTTCTGAAAGTAATGTATTACAAATTTGTTCAGAAAGAATGGAAGATTCTATTTTCTGCTATTTTGACCACAAATTTCGCTTTTTCTTAGTTTTAATTTTTTAAACAAGAAGTGCTACTTAGTAAATTACTAGATGCTAACATGCATTCAACAGCAAAAAAAAAAATTCAAAAGTGAAATGAAGTAACAGAATGTAGTCAGTTACGGAGTCTATCACTTTGGGGATGGTGCCACTTCATAAAACCGTCACGTTCATGGGTAAAGCATAGGTAAACTTTGCATTTTACACAAAATTTCTCTGTACGACGATAATGCTTGTTGGATTTACACAAAGTAAAATACTTCCTGTCTTTCCCATATTGCAGTCTATGTGTTGCTCGAACATCAGACCTTACAGGTCTACCCACGGGAGATGTCATGGATTGGGCAGACAAAGAAGCTGACAAAAGATCCTGCATCAAACTTCCAAGAAATTTTTTGTGGTCATATTTGGGCCTTTGGCTTTGGGGAATTTTTTTTTCGGTACAAAATGTAAGCATTGGTGGTGGCTATGTCAATGCAGTGGGACATCAGTCTTTTCCAGTATTTATGGGTCTGCCGCCTTGTCTGGAAGTACTGAAGAAGCTGGTCTGAAAGATCAACTCCTCCCATATGCCGGTTGTAGTGTTAAATCCCATCTGGAATTGAAACCAATATCTCCTGAGCTCCAATTGATGTCTTCACTCTTCTCTTTACCTAGTAGTTAGATTCCCCAAGTGAACAGTTGAAGCAACACATACTGCCTTGGTATCTCTACAAAGGCAGACAACAATTGGCCCATCCCTGATCCAAAACCCATACCCCCTCTGGTATGCAGGCTGTAGCATCTTTTTCTTCTGCAGTCCAAGAGCAGCTGGACACCCCCTTCGAGTGGGATCTATCACCCTACAGCACCAAACCCCTTGTTGACCAAGTCACTTAAGGCTTAAGGGGGGAATAATGTCAAAAAAATACACCTCGACAATACCAATCATAACTTCCACCCACTACCCTCTATCAACATAATGTTTGTACCAAAATGTAGCTTATTATATAGCTTTATTTAATGACTTTTGTCATAGGTATTTTTTATGCCAAAGTGTCAGCAACTTTTGCCCTGTCCTTGAATTAAAAACCATTAATAATGCTAAGTGGCTGTTAGGTGGTTTATGGTAAGAGTACTACATGTAGTAGTTTCACCTAAACTATTTGAATCAGTATGATAATGCACCACAGGAGAGGGGGGAAAAAACCCATACAAACAGATATGCTGGTCTATACCCAACACATCTCATAACAGTGAAAATAAATTAGTTTAGGTTAAAGAGCACACAATAAACATTCTGGTGATATATAAATTATGGAGTTTGGGTGAGAAATTAGGGAGAAATTTGTGGAAATATGTGGAAATTCTAACGCGACGCGGTTCTTCTTCATTCCTTACTGGGTTTCTATGAAAATAGTGAGTGCAAAAGCTGTCGTAACTGCATCATAGAATTTTCAAATGTTCTTAAACTTGGAATATGACTTCAATATGAGCAAATACACCAATTAAAATAGTTTGAAAAATTTGTTAAAAAAGTGAAAAATTAGCATTTTGACATTATTCCCCCCTTAATTAAGAGTGTAGGGGGTGAATTAAAATTATCTGTGTAGACAATATAACCCAGATTCTCCAGCCCTTCAACCATGTTTATCACGACATTGTAACTTAGCTCTTAGAAGACACTGTTCTCCTACTTTCCCTCGATAGACAGAAAAATTCCATGTGTAACCATTGGCCGAATCACACAGCACCCACAACTCGAACCCCCACTTTGTTGGTTTCATTCGTACATATTGCTTACAGATGAAGCGACCCTTGTTCTTCACCATTCGTTCATCCACCGACACATGCTGACTGGGCTGGTACTGTTTCATGCAACTAGCCTCCAACCTTTCGAGAAGAAACCGAACTTTATAAAGGTGATCGGTGGGATCAATGTTACACGGATTGTTGTCACTGATTGAAGAAATGTCAAGATAGAGGAGAAAATATTCCTGCTCAATTGAACACTCTGTATAAATTAGGAGAAAAGTGAGTCTTTGGACCAGTATGAGAAGTAGTCCTCTCGTGGAGGCCCATGTACACAACTATGGCCAAAAAGAGCTTACTATAATCAGTTCCTCTTTGGGGTGAAACTTCTAGCTGTATTTGTATTTATCCTGGAACAGCTTAGCATAAGAATTACTGTTTATACAAATCGTATCGATGATATCCTGGTCAAAGAAGAGGAGGAAGTATAATCCAAAGCACTGTTTGTTTCTGAGGGGATATTGGGACTGGTGTTCAGTTTGGTGTGAAGACTGGTTCAGATACAGTAGCTGTATCAACATCAGTCAACTTCTTCATACCTGTGTGTGGAGGAATGGTATAGAGATTTGAGTTGAGATAATATTTGTGTGCAGTGTGTATAACATGGCTCATCCAAAGGTGATGATCTTGGACTTGGCCTCTTCCTCCACCCCTTGTTTGCCCTCTTCCTCTTTTTCTTCCTACACCCCTTGTTCGTACTCTTCCTACACCCCTTGCTCGTCCTCTTGGTTGTCCTCTTCTTGCACCCCTTGCTCATCCTCTTCCTACACCCCTTGCTTGTCCTCTTCCTACACCACTTCTTCGGCCTCTCACTCTATCACTATTATAATTCAAGAATTATCAAATTTGTAGGTATCCTATATAAAATCTTCTTATTTGTATAAGTCTTACCTGTCAGTGTCTGATGAACTTCCCTCTTCTTCAGTCTCAGAAGACTCATCCTTTTCCTTACCATCAAAGTTGAATGGTTGCCTGTCGTCATCATTGCTCTGATCATTCATCATGGACTCATCTAGCTCTTGATCAATCGTCATGGCCTCATCTAGCTCTTGGTCAAAGTCTTGAATAGCCTCTGGTTCTCTCAGGTTCAGCTCATCTAGATGATGGCCAAGGTCTTCAATAGCCTCTGGATCAGAGAGATCTAAAATTTCATCCGCGTAAGAGCTAGAGCTAGATGTATCCAAACTAGAGCTCTCTCAAACATGGACACAACTTCTGCTGCATCAAATGTTCTAGTAGGGCCAGACAAAGACTCAGCCATGCTAGAAGAGCACAGAGCTAGAATATGCAGCTCATGGCTATGCTGGAGGAATATTCTAGAAAACTTACCACATGACAAGGTGTGTAGACAACACACTTCAGCTAATTAATTTTACACTAATTTGCAAGCTTTTTTATTCCCAAATCTCTCAAGTTAACATCATAATTTTTTACATATTCAGGTAAAGTTATCTTTCTAGAATGTATATGGCAAGTTTCAGGGCTTAAACCCTTATCAGTTTTTGGCTATTGTTTTTGAGATTGCCAGCATGGAACTGCAAGTGAGAATGGAGTTCAACTTTCTGTTAGTTTAATGATTGAAGCTGATGGTGATTAAACAGCAGTTGCAAGTTATATAAGTCCGAGGAGGAGCAAAGCAGAAAACATTGTGATTGCCAACAGTAGTATATGTTAATGTTTCAATAAAGTATGTAGCTACTTTGCCGGTCCATGTAGATGTTGTGATTGAATATGAGATGGGGCTAAATCCAGTGCAATCAACCCCCTCCCTCCCTCACCCCCTCATATTGTAATGGTAAAGATTCCACTATTCTGCAACTGAGTAAAATTCCTAACTGATTTGTCCAATGCTGACAATAGCCATTACTGGAGTTGGCTACTTACTCCAGTTTTAGCATGTAGAAGATTCTGGAATTTGATTGTGTTTGTATGTGATGTTTTTCTGTTTGCAATTTCATTTTTGCTTACTGACATGCAGGTTCTTCACGAGGTTGTTATTGTAGAGTCAATCATTGGCAAGCTTGTAGTCTTGGAGATCAAAGAATGAAAAAATCTTGTAAGCTGAAATTGTCTAGATGTATATAGCCATCATTGTAGTGTAGATAACAATTCTGATGTTGGACATTCAAGGAATATTTTTGATCTAGCTATACTTGGGTCTACATTAACATTTTGTTCTTATTGCAGATAGAATAGCTCAGGCCATTGCACCACTGACCACTCATGTTGAATTCAAGTGTCAGGTTGGGGGTGTTCAGAATTTCGATTGGCTATTTGGGAAAAGTATTTCCTCTTTAAGTGTGATTGATACAAGATCGAACACAGATATTAGTGAGAGAAGAATCGGAGGAACGAGCATTCTAACTTTGAGAAATATAGAGCATGGAAAGGAAGGAATATATAACTGCACATCTCCTGATTTTTATATCCCACAGCCACTGTATGTGCTCATTGTGGAAGGTATGTGTCTTTATTAGCATGCAATCTGTAGCTCTATATCAGTATACCTTTAGATGTGCATGAATACTAGCATCTACTTTTTTATCTTCAGGTCATGCATTCTTCAGGACATGTCCTGAAAGTGGCAGTGGCCAAAACTGTGGTACTGCAATATCCCTGCAATCAGAGGTTGGGGGTAGTGCCATATTTGATGCTCGTTTGGGATACCGAGGTGGTGGTTCCTGCGGGTATAAACAGGAAGTGTATGTGTTTGAACGTTTAAAGGTACAGGATGGAGGAGGATTCCACAAGTTGTATAGATGCTTTAGGGAATCTTGTAATAACTCCAGCAAAATTAGTGCATATCATCAAAGGATGGATATGTCTGGTTTTAATGTTACACTGAGTGATCTGAGGTTCTCTGATTCTGGGCAATATGAAGCGCACATGGTATTATATGATAATCGCTTCTTTCTAAAAACTATCACTATCACCAGGAAGTATGCACTTCTGGTCACTGCAGGTATGTTCTCTTTTATACTATATATTAATGACAGTTTACTTTTGTTCTCTGTAAAGCATAATTATTCTCCTTCCTAGTATAAGGATCCTAATAATTCTTATAGTAGATAATAGTTTATGACCTAGTATTAGTATCCTATTGCTATTGTTTGAAAATTGTTGAGTTAGGTAAATTACTGAAATTTTTTTAATGTCATCAGTGCAGAGAAATATGTTCTGAATGCATTGTTGCTCTCCTTACAGTTAGTTGAAAGCTTTTTGTGTTCAAATATGAAGTTATCTGAATAGGTTGTTTAATGCATGTTTGTTTATGACACATAGTAGTAATTAGTAGAAGACAGCATTTCCACAGATAATGTGTTTTGTGGAGGTGATTCACACTGTAAATTTGTCTCTAGCTATATATATCTGTGCTTCTTTTAATAATGAAGTGTCTATCTAGCTATAGCTACATGTTATACCACAATTATCCGTTATTCACAGTGGACAAAATTGATTTAGCTCTAGTAGCTAGTTATATCTCATGAGCTTTCTGTTTTACTCAAAACAGCTGTCTTGTCTGCTGCATATAATTTATTATATATGGGCAAGCTCACCCTTAGCCAACTAAAACATGTAGAATAATATTATTGCAAGAAAATGGAGCAAATTTATCTAACATGCATACCCTGCAATTGTTAAGATGCAAGAGAGATTTTTTTGTGCATGTTTGTCAATTATATTCACAAATTTTTGAAATTGCCCACTTACCTTGTGACGTGAGCAGTCAATGAGGTGAGAGTTCCCTTTTTGTCTTCAGTGAACTAATACTTATACATCCACCTTTCTTCTCCAGGAATGATTGAATGCAATTGTGATAATGCATATCCGCAAAAGTATAACTAAACTGTCAGATTGTTAAAACTGATTAAAAATCAAAGCTGTACTTGCCTATTTCAAGATTAATCAAGACATTTTTTTAATTCCCAACATATTTCTAGTTTTCTCCAAATCTTCAGCTATATAAGCTGAGAAAACTTGGGCAAATATATTACTAATCCAATGTTCATTATTACACCTCTGTAATGGTCTGGGTATACTTTATCACTAGTGTAAGGCTAGAGTACTTTCAATCTCTTCCCCCAGCTCTCAAAACTTTCACTATCCTCTTTTCCTATCTGCATGTCTATTAATGCTGGAAATAACACAATCAGAAAATAATATCTTCAAGATTTTCTTGATATAGCCAAGCCGAGATATCATGCTAAAGTTAAAGTACAAATCTTTTTTAATAATAATATAATTCTTTTTACTTAATTAAGAGAGTGGGTCAAACTATACAGAGTACTTGAGAATGACAAGGAAGTACATGTGTTATAGTTTTATTTGTAAAACATTAAGATGTAATACACTTGTGTTCATTCTTTTTAGGTGCTAACATCTGATTCACGCTAATAGCAAGATACAAAAGACCTATATTGGGGAGGAACATTATTACACTGACATTTCCCCCCCTGACATATAAATTATAGTCAATACCTAAGCATCCAGAGCATATGGTACTTTTAAAGTAATGATTATATGATATTATAACAAAACATAAATCAATCATTACTCACAGTGGTGTCATAATAACCTGAAAAACATATGATGTGTTACTTTAACAGAATATAGTTTGTAATTATAACATAAATGTGTGAACTACATTATATAATATGTGTGTTTGTTACTGTTTTATCATTATTCCTATACATTGACAACTATAACAATTTTTTTTGTTTTTTTGGCACAGACAATAATTTGCAAATAACACACGATTATAACAACGAAGAATAAGCCCTATATTCTTTCATGTACTATAACAGGCAATAGACATCTATGCATGGCAAGTCAGAATGTTCAGATTGTCCAGTGCTGTAAGTGTACTGTTGGTTTTTGGAAGAAGCTAATGTGCCAATAGCTCACTTAATGTACCCTTTTACTAACTTGGTCTACAATGCCTACAATGCCTGTTAGTGTAGTCTCTGCAACCATTGTGTCAACCTTCCAAAAATGAGCTACTTCAAAACATCTATCGTTGTGAAGAAGAGAAAATCATGTAGAGATTCAAGTAAGGATGCTTCACATACCTTCCCTTACATTTAAAAAAAATCTCATTACAGTTTTCACTTACTAATTAAGACATGAACAGCAATTTTTATTCATACTGAATGGGCTAAATTTTACTGTCAAACTTTCATACACCCAGAAAAATAGCTACACAAATTTGGGCATATCTTATTGAACAACAAACCTTTTTCAAAGATATCAATGGAGTCAGTAAGCCAAGTATGGTAGCACCAGTTAAGAGATGTCTTTACTGTTAATAGTAAATACTGAACATACTACACAACAATGAGGTCCCACAGAAAATAGTCAAGCTAAAAAAAAATGTTACAAAATCTAGATTAACTCGGACAAAAAAAAGCACAGTAATAAGTAATATGTAGTTAAGTAGGCAATAATACTCGTAATTTTGATCTTCCAGTCATGCAACACCATATCTCATTCCACTAGCCCTGTGCATGATGTATTGGTATGCACATATGTAATACTCTTGCTTCGCAGTTAAGACAAAATGAGCTATGGCACTGCTGCAGCAAAATAGCTTGCCAGATGGGTGGGATTTACCAAAGCTGGATTCCCATATGCATAGCATATTACATCTTAGCGAGGAAAGCCAATCACACTTGTTACACTGCATGATGGCCTTTGGCCTTGGATTATTTGTTTAAATATCAATGGCCAAAGTAAGCATTAGGAAGGGAAACTCAAAAGAGCAAAAAGGAAGGAACAAGTCGGTTCAAAGTAAGTAATATCTTTAGGAAGATATTATATACCATTTACCCTATATTGAGCTAACCAAGAACGTAGCTCTTCTGATAAAGATGTAAGCTCTATGTAGGAGATCAAGGTTCTGGAGCCCCCAAGAAAGTACACTACTTGTTGTTAAAAACCAAGATGAAGTTCTTAGGATTAGACCAAAGCTGAATATATCAAGAAAGTAGCATATATAGAGCATGTGTGACTATCAAGGGAAAGTAAAGTGCTCAGCAAGAATGTAAAATGAAATCTTGCATGAAGACTTTAAGCTAAAAGTTGATTTACTCCGAAGACAGGGAATGTTGTAAGCCAGGACAAATTTTGAAAGCTGTGATGACAAAGGACCACGATAGTATATAGCTCATTTGATTAACTGTAGATAAGTAATCAAAGGGTGAGGCAATTTCTACTACTCTTTTCTAATAGGGGCTACGGTAAAACAAATCGGCTCTTTGTGGAGGTTTTGCAATATTTACATCCACCATTACATCATCCACCATTACATCCTTATGCTTCAAAGTTTATATATTATAGAGACTAATGAAACTGTTAACTCTTAATTAGCTATCGTGCATGGTAAAGCAAGATGCTAATTGTGTTAGTCCCACCACTTAGCATGCACATTTTGTTATAAATACACTGATTTTGTGTCTGCATATGAGATATTTTGTCTCTTGACCAAAATTTGAAGCATAAATGTTGTCTTGTTGAGTTTCTCTGCTACTACATAGGCGAGACTTAACAGAAGATGAGTGACCAGAATAAAAGAAAATCAAGATGCCTCTAAATAGTGTGTGAAGGGAAAGTCTGCAAATGGTGAACATGCATGGGAATGGATATTCTATCTTGTTGGAGGAATCCACCATCCAAGACCAGGCCAGGAGGCTGAATAAACTGCTAATAAAGCATGTAATGTGAGCGGTTCAGTGGAGGTTTTGGAACGACCAACCTTGCTGCTGGTTGGTTAATTTCAGAGCCTAAACTTGAAGTCCAACAACCATCATGTTTTTTTTAGTGTCATTATATATTTATTCATAGTTGGTTGGTCATGTGATAATGTATTAATTGTGTAATAATTTATTCTTTTAGTTGTTATTATTATTCATTTTACTATTATACATGTTTTCATATAAACAAAAATAAAATCCATTTATTTCATTAATCTAGAGCTAGGATAGCCTATTCAAAAGAGTGGGTTATGCGCCTATGTAACCTACTTATTTGCGGTTACATCCCGAGGCTTCGCCTCGGGGTAACCGCAAATAAGTAGGTTACACTGGTGCATAACCCGCGAGTGGAGTATAGGCTATCTTACTTATACTACATTGCGCATGCGCTATACTACATGCGGTTAAAAGTGTAGGTTATGCGCCTATGTAACCTATAGTTATTAACCAATCAAATTACCCACAGGTCATGTGATATATATAGTATAAATATAATATATTTTCTTTCTTGGTTTTAATGATATTTTTTATTTCTCCCCCCCCCCCCCCCCCCCACCCCACACACCCCACTTGCCACATCCTGTCACATGCATCATACCTGCACCAAATGTGGTTCTAATGATGTGCTAGACAAATAGCCATAATTATATGAATGGCATATAAGTTTTAACATCTCATTATTCCTGATGAAGGCAGTATCTAGCAAAACATCGTGGAGAAAATTTAGTTTGTAGTTGAGAAAGTAATATGCTATATCTCATTCATCATTCAAAATATGAATCGGTCAACCGCAATATATAGGGCCTATATAAATTGGAAATGGTCATCGTAGTAACTCCCAGCACCAGTGCAGCAGAATCAAAGATAGACTGGAAGGTATCAGCAGAAGATGATAGTCTCTTAAAGGTTAGAGATATGGTTGCTTGAGTCAGGATGAAGGGTAGAACTCATGGATATCACTTGAGATAATATCCATATTGCGTACTTGTAACTTTGTCTGTGATAGCTTAGAGCTAGGTCCTCATATGTAGTCTTTTAACTCCATGAAAGTTAAACTTTTGTCATTTATGATCCCATTATGTAAACCCTAGCAGAGTGACTAGATTTTGGTTTTCTGAGCAAGCCCAACATCAGTCAGGAATTGCTTCCCTCTTCTGTATGTTATTACATGCATGTGCTTATGCTTTCGAACAATTTCACCTCCACCATTGCTGTACCATTACATATAGCTGTCATTAATCACACATCTCTACCTGTATGCACGCACCATCAACTCCCACTAATATTACATCCTCAATGCATGGCCTCTTTCCCCAGATGATCTTGCTAATGCACTAGAGACTATAATATATCTATATATACACTTTGCTTTAGAAATGGAACAGTTCAGATTTTAATTATAATTTAACTTGCATCAAATGTGCGACAGATAGTCCTGATAAGTTCCATCATTACTTCAGATATCATCTCCTTTATTAGTAGAAAAAATAGTACCAAGAAAAGTATACTCATCAGTGCTCACATTTGTATGTATTTCTTACATACATAAATCACAGTCTGTCATTATACCTCTCCAATTATCACTCACTGTCCTTTTCACCTTAATCAAGTAATCTTCATCCATTCACACTCTGAGATCTTTAGGTGCTTCCAAAACTCCTTGTTGTGCCTTTTCTCTGCATTACTAGGGTGAAGTTCACATAACCTACTGAGGGAACATTGTATAGTGTGAGGTACAACATTGTGCTGGTGCAAAAGTTGTCAGTGTACAATGAGTGTCGCACAAACCTCTGAGAAGATATTGGCAGGGTTGGGGAGCATCTACCAGCTGTCTGTAGCCTCTTGGTGGGTCATACACACTGCCACTATGAAGATAGAGTTTACAAAGTATTGACAATGCTGTAACTGTGTAAATAAACGTAACTGTTCTTGCTCCAGGTCTATCTGTTCCCTGCTAACTACTCCCTGCTAAGTCAGTTTGACTTGGAACCTGCTAGGGAGCTGGTGGTCCTTCATGAATTGATTTGTATGTTGAATGGGGATCTGAGGATTGACATTGTATTCCTATACTAGGAGGAGCCACATCTTATTTTGTGTTTATGCGCCTGTCTTTCTTACTATTATTTCTTTTCTGTCTCATTCTGTTCTGCCATGACTGAGCCTGCAATGTTCTGTGAAACTTGCTTGACAGTGCCTCTATCCACGAGTATAAGTGTCTTAATTCCAGGATTATGTGGAAAATCTATTCATCCGTAATTATTCATCGTAATTATTCATCGTAATTATTCATCGTAATTATTCATAGGTGAAGAGAGGAGAGAATAGAAGGCGGAGTTTAAATTGCCGCAACTCGTGTGTATTCGGAAACGTTATAGCTCGGCCGATACACGATTTTAGTCTTCTCATTCTCCTTTAGCCAACGTTCTCTTATCCTAAACAGCTTGAAATGGGAAAACAACTAACCAAGACCATTTTTAAAGACTGCCGCAGGATCAGGTCGTGCAGAGGGAGGAGAGACCGCTGGGTGCAACACTGTCAGGAACTGGTGATAATTATATATACTCGATTAATGCTCTAGCTTCTTCGCTCACCACGCTATGCCTATTATTTTAACAGAGTTAAATAGCTTGCGTTCGGCATTATAATAATTATTATACACCCTGCGTGCGTGGTGATAGTATTCTTTGAGAGATGCTAAGCGCCAAACTGATTGGTCACAGATACGTTTAAAATTTTAAAATATTCAGCTTGTTGAGAACGACAAATAATGTCTCTGTGGTGGTGTTTATTAATTGATTTGCTGCTTTGTTTTCTGACATGTTCTCTTGCAGATAGCTGTCAATGTGAGAATGATTGTAAGGAATCCTGCTTCAGTGGACTGCAACCATGTCAAACAATTTGTAAGCTGCAGTTGTTTAGGTAGTCTAAGGTTTAGTGTAGAAAAATAATATTGTACATTGTGTACTGAATTGAAGAATTGTTCTCGGTGGAATGAAATAATTCAGTCAGTCAGTCAAAAAGCAAATGATAATAATTATTGTTAACCTATATAATTGCAGATCGAATAGCCCAGGCCAGTCCACCCTTGACAACCAGTATCTCATTTGATTGTGGGCCTGATAATCACAATGTGGGTTATAATTGGATGTATGGCACTACTTTTTTAAATCTAAATCCTATCACAAGTGAATCAAACATGGATATTTATTCGAATTTAATCAATGGTGAACGCATTCTTTCACTAAGAAATCTTACAAGTGCAAGTGAAGGTGTATATCGGTGTCATATTCCTTCTTCATCTACAAACCTGAATCCAGCACTGTATGTTGTTCTTCTTATTGAAGGTACAAATTATTAGTTTGATTGTCTGTACTATAATATTTGATTGTTTGTATACACCGATGAAAACATCTATGCACAGTAGCTGAGATAACTGTGTTATATACCTCTATGCTTATTTCTCTTCAGGTCATGCATTCTTCAAATCTTGTCCTGAGAGCAGGAATGGTAAAAACTGTGCCACCATCAAACTCCTGCAATCAGAAATTGGTGGCAGCGTCGTGTTTGACACTGCTTTAGGATACACGAATAGTGGATCATGTGGTATTAAACAGCGAGTTTCTGAATTGGAACTGTGGAAAGTAATTGATGGACAAGTTTCAAAATTGTATCGGTGCTTAGTTGTGTCCACTCCTTATTGTCCTAATTCCTGGAGAATTAGTATTTCATACCAAAGCAATGATAAACTTGACTTCCACCTTAATCTGAATAATGTGAGATCTTCTGATGCTGCAAAATATGAAGTGCGTATTAAATTGATGGATTATCGCTATTCAAGTACTCGTTTTGTCACCATCACTAGGATGTTTCAGCTCTTGGTGAAAGTTGGTAGGTAGACAATTTCAATTGACTTGATCCTTTGTTCTTGGCAAGTAAGCATTCACTTTGCCTAACATAAAGAATCAAAGAACTACTTTCTCCTAGTTAGATCTAGGCAAAACCACCTGCATTTAGTAATATCTAATTTTGCTGGTCAAAACCAAAGTTATTGCAAATATCCACAACCACAGAATAAGTACAGGTTCTTGCTTATCTTAGTTATGAGGGTCCATGTTTGCTTTGAAACAATTGATTAAATGGCTCAGCAATATACATAGATTACAATTATCTCTCTCATGGAATGCCAATATCTGATCAGCTTATTAGTTAGTCTATTCAGTTTCAGCTCTCTCCTGCCAGATGCTCAAATTGTACTCTTTGGCTCTGCCGGTCTTTCTTAGCTTACCTCTTCTCTCTCCTCTCTCTCTTCCTCAGCTTGTCTCTTTTCTTTTGATACTGGGTCTATAATTTTAATACATGCAATTTACTACAGCATCTTCTTCAGCAACATAATTTGTTTGCCAGCATCTCTAACTTAGTTATGTAGGTGCATTAGGAATTTTTTCAACATGACGTAATTATGACAAGTTTGCGATATGTCATGAATACTGTCAATATTATGACTGATGTACTATTTATCCCTAGTGATGTCACTATCAACGATAATTTTTTTGCCAAAATTTAAATTACAACTCTATGTCATAATTATAAATTGGCATTTTTACCACTGTAACATCAACTTAAAATGCATTACCTCTTTCACGGCTGGACATAAGAACGCTGTTTATCTATTTTTGTATATCTAATTATAGTGACAGCATTAATTTTAACTGGTAGCTATAGTTAACTGATCAAACTGTATCTAAATTTAGAGAATGCATGCATGTGTAGAAAACTAGTAAGATATGCAATGGAAGAGAAGAAGACTTGGTACAAGTGAGAACATGCTGCTATTGTTGAAGTTACCAAACTGTTGAGTCACAAAGATTACTTGGACATGGAAGATGGGCTAATTGTTTACAAAATACAGTATGAAAAACTGTATATTTTAAAGAGCTATCTTATTAACTCTATAATAATACTGTATTCGTAAATTAATAATCCCACAAATTCTGGAGCCAATCAGTATGTGTAAAGGTGTGTAGTTTTCTGAGATTGAGCATGGAACTACTGGTGAGAATCGAGTGGAACTTTCTGTTAGTTTAATGATTGAAGCTAATGGTGATCAAACAGCAGCTGCAAGTAACCATTCTTTATAAGTCCAAGGAGGAACCAAGCAGAAAAAATTGTCATCGCCAACAGTACTATTGATGTTTTAATCAAGTATATAACTACTTTGCCGGTCTATGTATGTCACAGGGCAATCCTGAGATTACAAACCCAAGAATTGATCACTGGTTTTAGCATTGATTCACAGACCAGGACATCTTGGAAGAGATTGGATGACTCAACAAGTCCTTGACGATTTTTTCTGGCCCTGGATCCATACAGAAGTTAGGCAATTATGCCGAGCTTGTGCTGAATGCTAGCAAGTGGGAGGTTCAGCCACACCCGTATCCTTACGACTAATGGTAATCATTAATATGCCTTTCTCGAGAATTGCTATGGAACTCACAGGACCATTACTGACCACAGCCGATGGGAACCATTTCATTCTGGTCTGGATTACTCTACAAGGTGACCAGAAGCATTTTCCCTGAGATCAACGGAAAGCACAGTGATAGCAGACTGCTTAGTCAAGATGTTTAACTGGACAGGAGCACCGGATGAAATATTAACAGATTGTGGAAAGAATTTCGTGAAGGAGTTATATGCATTTTTGGGAGTGAAATCCATCACAACTACATCCTATCTCCCTGCCACCGATGGCATAGTGGAATGCTTCAATGCGACATTGAAAGCCATGATAAGGAAAGTCCTAAAAAAGAGGAAAGGTCGTTGGGATCAAAGCTTGCCTCACTTGTTAGGGGAATACAGGAGAACGCCCAATCAAACCACCGCATTTACTCCTTCCAAACTTTTATTCAGACAACAGATTCAAGGGCCACTTCAAGCATTAATGATGAGGTGAATATCCAAGGAAATAACGCAACAGATGTTGTCACATACATGACAACAATCCAGAAGAAACTGGAGGACATCCGAGATCTCTCCCAGGAAAGAGAGGAGAAAAAGAAGGTCAAGTATAAGGAACTGTACGACCGAAAGGCAAAAGAAAGGGAGTATGTGGTGGGTGAGTTAGTAATTTACAGAGGCCTGGAATGGGATCAAATATGGATCCCAAGTGGGAAGGACCATATACAGTAGAAGACAAGATTGACAGCACTAAAAGTCAATGCATAAACACCCTCAGAGAGAGAAGGACAAGAAGACACATTAATTGAATATGTTTCACCGACAGCAAGTTGCTTGATGGTGGAGATAGACGATGATTTGGACCAGGAAAGGGAGAAAAATGGGCAGATGCCAAGCCTACCATAAACAAAGACCTCAGAGCAAAAGGGGGTGGTGGTAGAGTTATTGAGGAGACATGAGTAGCTCACAAAGGACGAACCAGGACTGACGAAGGGGAGTCCACTGGTGATCCATAGAACCACACACCATCCCATTCATCGACCACCATATCGGTTGGATGCCAGAAATCTCCAAGAAATGAACCAGGCAGTAACAGAACTGCTAGAGCTGTAGATCGCTGGCCCATCGCAAAGACCTTGGGCATCACCAGCTATTTTGGTTGTGAAAAACGATGGCACCATGGGATTATAGGAGGTTAAATTAAGTTGCAGTCTCTGATCTATTCCCGCTACCACTCATTAACAATCTACTGGACAAGTTAGGAGCAGCCGAGTACATATCAACTATTCATCTGTCGAAAGGATATCACCAGGAACTAGTCGACAATGACTCTGACAGCTTTTATCACATCAGGGAATACTTGCGTATGCCCTTTGGGCTGAAGAATGCCCCATCGAATTTGCAGAGACACATGAATTATACAATGGCAGACCTTGCTTCATTTACATCAGCATATATCGATGATATAGTAGTTTTTAGCAAATTGTTTGGAGAGCACGTCGACCATTTGGAGCAAGTACTTCAAGGGCATGAGAAGAAGGGCCTTCATCTCAAACCATCCAAGTGCAATTTGGTAATGAAACATTGCAACTATATCAGACACAGAGTAGGCAAGGGAAGGGTGCGCCCACTTCAGGCAAAAGTAGAGACGGTGCCACAGTACCTATGTCTGAAGAGGAAGAAAGAGATGAGATCATTCTTAAGACTCACAAACTATTACAGATGTTTCATTCCTGCTTATGGGAGCATAGCTGTACCTCTAACTGAGGCGACCTGAAAGATAGCACCTGAACCGTGGTTTGGACAAAGGCGAGAGCTGATGAATTTCAATGTCTCAACGGAGCATTAGTACTGATTAGTCCGAATGAAAACAAGCCCTTCTCACTACATACCGTTCAGGAGTAAGCCTGGGAGCAGTACTCAGCCAGGAGGAAACTGAAGGGATAAACAGCATATTATTCGCAGAAATTCCGACCGGTGGAGACATGATACTCCGTAACCAAACAGAAATGCCTAGCTTGGTTGCATCAATTAAAGATTTTAGAGTACACCTATCAGGAGCATGTTTCAAGGTGATCACTGATCATCAGAGCCTGGCATACCTAGCTAGAATGCGGGATGAACCAGACTTACTCGATGGCCTATCACGTTTCAATAATTTCTCTTCACCATTGAACATTGACCAGGAGTGTGGCACCAAAATGCCGATGGCTTATCGAGAGCCTGGCCAAGCAGAAGGGACAACACTCAACCGAAAAGGACAAGAAGGGTGGGGTGTCGCAGGGCGACCCTGAGATTACAAACCCAATTTCAGACAGCCACTTTAAGTGAATGAATAACTTACTAATGTGTGAAGCATATTGTATAGAACTGTGAAACCATAATTAACACTAAGCTAGCATATGTTGTATGCATCTCATTGGTCACTCTAATGTGTGAGAATATTACCTTGTATGGGCATGTCTGGAGTGACTGGCTGTAGCCTCGTTAAAGGAGCAGTTTTACAGTCCTTAGATCTGATAGCCATTACACTGAGTGTGTAGACGTGTGCATGTCTGTTCAATAAAGGTCAATTCTTTTGAGAGATTTTCTTGCCTTAGCTTGAGTAATATAGCTAGGGTAGGTTGGTGACACATCAGAGGTCACCTGGTGGCAGCATACCAAACAAATCAGCTGACAGGAGTGTAATCTTGGGTAGTATAGATTTCCATCCTGTCACAATGTAGATGTTGTGATTGAAAGTCATATGAGATGGGGCTAAATCCAGTGCGATCCCGCAACCCCCCCGCCCCTCCCTCACCCCCTCATATTGTAATGGTTAAGATTCCACTATGCTATTTATTTATGGAAATTAGTTTCTCAACTGAGTAAAATTCCTGAATGATTTGTCCAAGGCTGACCATAGCCATGATTCGTATTTATTGGAGTTGGCTACTTATTCCAGTTTTAGCGTGTAGTAGATTCTGGAATTTGATTGTGTTTGTATGTGATGTTTTTCTGTTTGCAATTTCATTTTTGCTTACTGACATGCAGGTTCTTCACGAGGTTGTTATTGTAGAGTCAATCATTGGCAAGCTTGTAGTCTTGGAGATCAAAGAATGAAAAAATCTTGTAAGCTGGAATTGTCTAGATGTAGCCATCATTGTAGTGTAGATAACAATTCTGATGTTGCACATTCAAGGAATATTTTTGATGTAGTTATTTAGTAGTCTACACTAACATTTTGTTCTTATTGCAGATAGAATAGCTCAGGCCATTGCACCACTGACCACTCATGTTGAATTCAAGTGTCAGGTTGGGGGTGTTCAGAATTTCGATTGGCTATTTGGGAAAAGTATTTCCTCTTTAAATGCATTTGATACAAGATCGAACACAGATATTAGCGAGAGAAGAATCGGAGGAACGAGCATTCTCACTTTGAGAAATATAGAGCAAGGAAAGGAAGGAATATATCACTGTACATCTCCTAATTTTTATATCCCACAGCCACTGTATGTGCTCATTGTGGAAGGTATGTTTCATTATTAGCATGCAATCTGTAGCGTAACTTTAGATGTGCATGAATACTAGCATCTACTTTTTTATCTTCAGGTCATGCATTCTTCAGTACATGTCCTGAAAGTGGCAATGGCCAAAACTGTGGTACTGCAATATCCCTGCAATCAGAGGTTGGGGATAGTGCCATATTTGATGCTCGTTTAGGATACCGAGGTGGTGGTTCCTGCGGGTATAAACAGGAAGTGTATGTGTTTGAACTGTTTAAGGTACAGGATGGAGGAGGACTGCACAAGTTGTATAGATGCTTTAGGAATCCTTGTTATAACTCCAGCAGAATTAGTGCATATTATCAAAGGACAGATATGTCTGATTTTAATGTTACACTGAGTGATCTGAGGTTATCTGATTCTGGGCAATATGAAGCACACACGGTATTATATGATAATCGCTTCTTTCTAAAAACTCTCACTATCACCAGGAAGTACGCACTCCTGGTCACTGCAGGTATGTTCTCTTTTATACTGTATATTAATGACAGTGTTTACTTTAGTTCTCTGTAAAGCATAATTATTCACCTTCCTAGTATAAGGATCCTATTAATGGCTCCTAGAAGAGCTAGTTTATGACCTAGTTTTAGTATCCTATTGCTATTGGCTTGTTAAAAATCAGAGCTAGATAAAGTAGTGAAAATAAAATTATGTCCTCAGTGCAGAGAAACATATACAAATATGTACTGAATGCATTCTGACTCTTAGTCGACAGCTTTTTGTGTTCAAATATGAATTTATTGATTTAAAACCAAAGTTCATGTTTGTTTATGACCTTTTTTTAGAACTAGTAGCATTAGTAGAAGACAGTATTTTCCACAGATAATGTCCATTTTGATGGTTCTGTGGAGGTAATTCACTCTAAGTTTGTCTTTAACTATGTTTTAATAATGAAGTGTCTAGCTACATTTTATGCCGATCAAGTATCCTTTACTCGCTGTGAACAAAAATTTATTTAGCTCTAGTAGCTAGTTATATCTCATGAACTTCCCATTTTACTCGAAACAGCTGTCTTGTCAGCTTCTCATAAGTTATTATGGCAAGCATCCCCTTAGCCAACTTAACCATGTGTATATCTTATATTATTGCAAGAAAATGGAGCAAATTTATCTAACATGCATATATACCCTGCAATTGTTGAGATGCAAGAGAGAAAAACAAAATTTCTAATGTGCATATTCCAATATAAGGCATGTTTGTCATAGATAGAAGTTTATATTCACAATTTTTTTAAGTTGTCCACTTACCTTGTGACATGAGCAGCCACAAGGTGAGAGTTCCCTTTTTGCTCTGCAGTGAACTAATACTTATAAGTCCACCTTTCTTCTCCAGGAATAATTGAATGCAATTGTGATAATGCATGGCCACAAAAGTTTAACTAAGTTGTCAGATTGTTAAAAGTGATTAAAAACCTTTACATTTTAAAGCTCTACTAAATGCCTACTTCAGAATTTTTTTTAATTCCCAACATATTTCCACCTTTCCTAGTTTTCTCCAGATCTTCAGGCTTGAGATATGGAGAAAACTGGGGCAAATATATTACTAATCCAATGTTCATTATTACACCTCTGTAATGGTCTGGGTATACTTTATCACTAGTGTAGGGCTAGAGTACTTTCAATTTCTTCCCCCAGCTCTAAAAACTTTCACTATCCTCTTTTCCTTTCTGGCATGGCTATTAATCACTTTATGACTTATTTCACTGGAAATAACACAATCAGAAAATAATATCTTCAAGATTTTCTAGATATAGCCAAGCAAAGATTTCATGCTGCTAAAGTTAAAGTACAAATCTATTTTAATATAAGATAATTATTTTTACTTAATTAAGATAGTGGGTCAAACTATACAGAGTACTTGACAATGACAAGGAAGTACAGTTTTATTTGTAAAGCATTAAGATATAATACACTTGTGTTCATTCTTCCTAGGTGCCAACATCTGATGAAGATATTTGATAGCAAGATACAAAATACCTACATTTGGGAGGAATATTACACAGTAAAATTTTTCCTGACATTGTCAATGGCTTAGCATCCAGAGCACATGGTAATTTTAAAGTAATGAATCTATTTTATTAAAGGAAACAATACAATACACAATACTCACAGCAGTGTCATAATAACCTGAAAAACATATAATGTATTACTTTAACAGAATATAGTTGTAATTATAACATAAATGTGTGAACTACATTATATAATAATTATGTATGTTTGTTACTGTTCATTATTCCTATACATTGACAGCAATAACAATGTTTTTTAAAATTTGGTACAGACAGTAATTTGAAAATGACACATAGACATAAAATATAACAAATGAGAATAAGCTCTATATTCTTTCATGTACTACAATAGGCAATAGACATCTGTGGTGCATAGCAAGTCAGAATGTTCAGATTGTTCAGTGCTGTTAGTGTACTGTTGGATATAATTGGTTTTTGGAAGAAGCTAATGTGGAATTTATCATGTGTCAAACCAATAGCTTACTTAATGACACCCCTTTACTAACTTAGTCTACAATGCCAGTTAGTGTAGTGTCTGCAACCATTGTGTCAACCTTCCAAAAATGAGCTACTTCGAAACATCTATCGTCGTAAAGAAGAGAAAATCATGTAGAGATTCAAGTAAGGATGCTTCACATAAAAAAATCTTACTTCAGTTTTCACTTACTAACTAAAACATGAAGAGCAATTTTTATTCATGTTGAATGGGCTAAATTTCACTCATACACCAGCTATACACATACTAAGAATAGCTAGAAAAATAGCTGCACAAATTTGGTTATTGACCGACAAACCATTTTTCAATGATATCAATGGAGCCAGTAAGCCAAGTATAGTAGCACCAGTTAAGAGACGTCTCTAATGTTAATAAAGCCAGATAGATTTGGGAATTAGTAACATACTATATACACAACAATGAGGTCTCACAGAAAATAGTCATGCTCCAAAAAATGTTAGCAAATCTGCATTAAGTCAGACCAAAAAAGCACAGTAGTAGTAAAGTAGACAATCATCTTTAATAGCATAATGTGCTCATAATTTTGTTGGGTTAAAGACCTTCACAGTCACACAACACGATATCTTATTCCACTAGCACTGTGCTGGATGTACTGGTATGCACAGATGTCATACTCTTGCTTCTTCGCAGTTAAGACAAAACAAGCTGTGGCACTGCTGCAGAAAAATAGCTTGCAAGATGGGTGGGATTTACCAAACCTGGATTCCCATATGCAATAGCATAATTATTACATATTAGCGAGGAAAACTAATTACACACTTGTTAAACCAGGGGCAGCTCCACAGGTCTGGCGGATCCGACGATTGCCGGACACATTTTTAGACTGGTCCGGCGTTGCCGTACCACTTTTTGTGGAATTAATTTAAAACTGGATACATTGTTAATTTTCATACATTGTAAAAGCATATTATCTATATTATCTATATTATCCAAAGGCTATAAAAAGATGAGCCAACTATTAAACCCTTCACCCCGAAGTTGTTTTCATGATAAATATGCAATTAGCTAGAGTGTGAAAATGCAATTAGCTAGCTTTCCACAATTGGAAGAAAGTTGGAAGCTATGCACAACAATAACAACAAACACCAAATCAAGGCTTCTGGTTGTGAATTGAAGCCACATTTACCCTCTTTCAATTCAGTAAGAGAGTAGTAAGAAATCTTTTAGCTACTAACTGTAGCTACTAACTGCAGCTGCTATATACCATGCTTGGTCTATTAGGCACTGTGATTAAACTCAATCACATGATTAGGTGTTATAATTCACACATTGCTTGTTAGTTAAGTCTGTCATAGATAGTAATTGGTTTCAGGCACATGCTGCTTACAACTAGACAGACTTTTATAACCATGTCCACAGCAAAGAAACAGCAGTCCCTCCTGTTATTTCAAAGGAAGAATAATTCAGGAGCCAGTGAAGATCAAGTCACTGTGCAAGATCAAGTCACTGTGCCACTGGAAGTAGAGAAAAAAAGCAAAGATTGTATTCATCTGGAGTTTCCTGATGAAGATCTTGTTTGTCCGATGAAGATCTCTGTTTGGCTGAGGAAGATCTCATTTTGACTAAGGAAGAAGATTGTCAAAGAGCATCAGCTACTGTGTCCCCCTAGCCTTGCTGAGACCTCCCATTCTGCATGTTGTCAAGGTGAGATAGTAGATTCTGAACAACAGCAGCTAGGTTATTCTGGAATTAGAGTTAGGGGTCATAAATAAACCTTGTCAACCACGTTCTCAGAATACCTTCCCCCAAAAACTGTTTAGGAAAAAGAAACCTGAGCACCAGTCCTTGAAGGCTATTTGGTTTGATAATGTGATGTGGTCATCTTGGCTTCACTGGGGAAAAAGTAATTAAAGGGCTTACTGTTTCATTTGCCGAAATATTTATAGCTTGAACCAGCTCACTTTCTCAAAAAACAAAGAATCTGCATTCTACACAATCGGGTATATATACCAATTGGAAAGATGCTACTCGATCCTTTCAGCAACACCACCAAAGTGCATGTCACAGAGAATCCATTATGAAGTGGGAACACCACTTGAAAGGGGCAGATGTCAGTGTGCAGTTTCAGAAACAAATTGTTTCTGAACAGGAAGCTTCCAGATATTGCCTCAAAATTCTATTTACTTCAGTTGAGTATCTTGCTCGGTTAGGATTGGCATTGCGTGGACACTGTGAGGAGAGAGGAAACCTTCAGCTACTGAAGCTACGTTCAAGTGATTGAGAACAATTTAAATCCTTGTTACAGAAAACCAAATCTTACACTTCCCATGATATACAAAATGAGATGGTGAGGATTATATTTCACATTATTCCACATGATTCAATAGTCAATTCTTAAGGATATTTGTGCATGTATGCAACTGAACGTACTAATTCTGACCAGTTACCCTTTGGCTTTGGATTAAATATCATTAGGAAGGGAAACTCAAAAGAGCAAAAAGGAAGGAACAAGTCAGTTCAAAATAGGTTATATATATCTTTAAGAAGATATTGAGCTGAACAAGAACACAGCTCTTCTGCTAAAGATATAAGCATGTAGGAGATCAAGGTTCTGGAGCTCCCAAGAAAGCACACTACCTGTTGTTAAAAACCAAGATAAAGTTCTTAGGATTAGAATATATCAAGAAAGTAGCGCATGTATGACTATCAAGGGAAAGTAAAGCAGCAAGAATGTAAAATGAAATCTTGCATGAAGACTTTAAGCTAAGAGTTGATTTACGGGAATGTTGTATGCCAGGACAAATTTTGAAAGCTGTTATACTGACAAAGGACCATGGCATGATTAACTGTAGATAAGTAATCAAAGGGTGAGGCAATTTCTACTACTCTTTTCTAATGGGGGCTACGGTAAAAAAATTATGGCTCTTTGTGGAGGTTTTGCAATATTTGCAACCACCATTACATCCATATGTTTCAAAGTTTATTTGGAAAGTTTTACTTCCAGTAGATGCTGGTAAACTTTGTTCACGTACCTCAATGGAGGCTACATTGAATAAGGTTGTGGTCCATGGTCTCAGCCAGTTATGATAGTAGTTTATGCTAATTTTTGCATACTCGAGCATAACCAAATACTATGATCTACAATATGTACAACATGCGTGGATAATACTCTCTTGGTTAAATGAGATGCCTCAATAATTTAGAGGTGCAGTGGGTCACTACTGACAGTGTTGTGATGTGCCATGCACAAAAAACTTATTGTGCAGTTGGTAAGCGGGGAAAGGTTTTCTGTGTGAAGCAATGGCCAGCATGGAAGAAGAGAAATGTTTACCTGATGGGTGGAACATGCAGGTTTTCTTTGCCGCAATAGCTAGTTTGACCACTAAAATGGCTCGAAGGTCAAGACTACTCACAAGGTAGATAGCACAAAAGTTCCAGTTGTACTGCATGGCAGTACAGGTATGGGACTACACACCAACTAGCATGGCAGTAAAGGTAGGACTACACACCAACTAGCATGGCAGTACAGGTAGGACTACACACCAACTAGCATGGCAGTACAGGTAGGACTACACACCAACTAGCATGGCAGTACAGGTAGGACAACACACCTACTATCATGGCAACACAGATAGGACTACACACCTACTAGCATAGCAGTACAAGTAGGACTACACACTAACTAAGATGGCAGTAGAGGTGGACTACACACCAACTAGCATAGCAGTAGAAATAGGACCACACACTAACTAGCATGGCAGTACAGGTGGACTACACACCTACTAGCATAGCAGTACAAGTAGGACTACACACTAACTAGCATGGCAGTGCAGGTAGGACTACACTCCAACTGGCATGGCAGTAGAGGTGGACTACATACCAACTAGCATGGCAGTACAGGTAGGACTACACACTTACTAGCATGGCAGTACAGGAAGGACTACACACCTAGTAGCATGGCAGTACAGGTGGACTACACACCAACTAGCATAGCAGTACAGATAGGATCACACACTAACTATATAGCATGGTAGTAGAGGTGGACTACACAACATCTAGCATGGCAGTACAGGTAGGCAACTAGCATAGCAGTATAGGTAGGACTACACACCAACTAGCATGGCAGTAGAGGTAGACTACACACCAACTAGCATGGAAGTATTGGTAGGACTACACATCAACTAGCATAGCAGTACAGGTAGGACTAAACACCAACTAGAATAGCAGTATAGGCAGGACTACACACCTACTAGCATGGCAGTACATGTGGGCTACACACCAACTAGCATGGCAGTACAACAGGTGGACTACACACCAACTAGCATAGCAGTACAGGTAGGACTACATACTAATAGCATGGCAGTAGAGGCAGGACTACACACCTACAAGCATGCAGTACATGTGGGCTACACACCAACTAGCATGGCAGTACAGGTAGGACTACACATCAACTAGAATAGCAGTACAGGTAGGACTATACACCAACTAGCATGGCAGTACAGTAGGACTACACACCAACTAGCATGGCAGTACAGGTAGAACTACACACCAACTAGCATAGGACTACACACCTACTAGCGTGGCACGACAGGTAGGCTGCACACCAACTAGCATGGCAGTACAGGTAGGACTACACACCTACTAGTATGGCAGTACAGGCGAACTCTAACTAGCATAGCAATACAAGTAGGACTACACATCTAACTAGCATGACAGTAGAGGTGGACTACACACCAACTAGCATGGCAGTACAGGTAGGACTACACACCAACTAGCATGGCAGTACAGGTAGGACTAAACTCCAACTAGCATGGCAGTAGAGGTGGACTACACACCAACTAGCATTGCAGTACAGGAAGGACTATACACCTAGTAGCATGGCAGTACAGGTGGACTATACACCAACTAGCATAGCAGCACAGGTAGGATTACACACTAACTAGCATGGCAGTAGAGGTGGACTACACACCATCTAGCATGGCAGTACAGGTAGGACTACACACCAACTACAGAGGGGTAGGAAGCATTTTGGGATTGGCGAAAGTGTGTGTGGGGGAGGGGGATACACGCACCTTATTGGAAAGAAATATCTTGGTAATTGAAAAGAATTACCTGGAATAAAACTAGTCCTAAATAAGTTCACA
Organism: Cladorhizidae sp. MBARI D1340-BT2; assembly: GCA_028752905.1. NCBI lineage: Eukaryota > Metazoa > Porifera > Demospongiae > Poecilosclerida > Cladorhizidae > Cladorhizidae sp. MBARI D1340-BT2. Next base: position 16,020,157 of record JAQNBH010000002.1, read on the forward strand.
AGTTCCTGAACACTCGGAGTCTGTGCTCATGTTCCTCACAAATTCATTTGCAATTGTGACTAGATCAAGGCGATCCCCAAAGTTTGTTTGTAAATGTTTAGTATCATTAGATGATTAAGTCTATCCTGTTTCATAGTAATTTGTAAGTATATTTTTATTCTTTTCATGCAGGATAAAGGTCTTTCACTTGCACCATTCGTAGCAGGCATGACAAGGATTAGACAGGCAACCCAGCACACCTGCTTAAAAAAGGCACGTTGACCATCAGAAAGATTGCGAAGAAAAGTCAAGATATATTTCAGTGTTACAGTTCCATTCACGTGAGCTAAAACTTAAATTAAAAACTTGAAGTTGAGTTGAAAGCTCACTCTTATTGAAGTCATCTCCATAAAAGGAAACAACTTCAAACTTAACTAATCCTTTTTATTGGCAGCTTTTCAAGCAATTCTTCTAGATTTTGGTAAACAGCATATCCTGGCTGATCAAAATGATCTTCAATTGCTGACATGGCCAAGTCTATTGAAAGCAATCTTCAACTGCAGTCAGTGTACTGATGAGATCCTCCTGTTCCATTCTCAAAACGTTTTGGAGCTTTTCGATTCCGAAAAATGTTATAGAAATAGATCATTTCAGGACTCTTGGCATCCATGCCAACCTGGCTTGGTCAAATACCTGGACAACTGACGGTGGTTTTGTTCCATTCCCTGGCCATTATGTACATTACTGTTTCTTTACTATCTCATCTTGCACTGAAGCAAGATCTCTAAAGCATTGTACTCCACCTATTTTTTATAGGTTAGCTATTATTACCTGGTGTTTTTAATCTGGATCATCGTCATCATCATCATCATCATCATCATCATCATCATCATCATCATCATCATCGTATCATCATCATCATCATCTCGTCGTCGTCGTCGTCGTCATCGTCGTCGTCATCATCATCATCATCATCATCATCATCATCAATCATCATCATCAATCAATCATCATGAATCATCATGAATCATCATGAATCATCATAATCATCATCACATTATTGCAAGTAAGAAAGGTCAACACAACATCACTGCACTTGTCCTAGTGCAGGACCATAAGGTGGTTCATCTTCACCCAAAACATAGTGATCCTCAGGTTTGACTTGATGCAACATAGGGCACTAAATGATCCTCAGAAGTTGCATTTGTTCTGGAAAGATACATTGACTCTTTCAATGAAGTAAATGCCATTGTAACTGAACTAATTCAGAATAGAAGTGAAAACACAGAAACATAGCCGGTGATGACCAGTGATGATTCATTGACTGGTAGCTACTAGTCATCAAATGTGCAGATCGAGCAGCTAAAAAGTGGTCAGGCCTAAGACCTTATTATTTGTAGCCAACTTTCTTTCACTTATATCACAGCAAAGTGGTTTGACAAATAAATAGAGTGCCCTTGTTTATACAGCACTGGAGATAAACCTGTCACAAAATAAGGAATGCAGTTTTTGAGTAACCTTGATGTTTCTGGTTGTGTCTTTGTGTCTATAGAGAATTCAGTCAGAAATCATTTGGAACACACAGTGCAAGCAACTATTTCATATCAAAATTATTAGCATAAAGGAAAGGGGCAAGAAGTTATGGAGATTGCAATTTGTTACAAAGGTGCAGAGTCACAAGCAATATTGCAAGCAGCAGAATTTTTTACATGCGACTGAGAAAGACTAATGTGGGGCTCTCTTAACTGACTCTAAGAAGAGGTGTTATTGCCCCACCCCACCAATTGTTTGTGCATTGGTAAAAATCATGGTCATGTCCACGATACAGTTGCTATGTACTGGCTAGCTAGTGAGTGTAACCAAGAGGAGTTACTATGCATATAAAACCAACCCCTCCATTAGTTTCTTGATCCACAAATGCTTTTATAGTAATGTGCACTGTGTGTGGCCAAGCTGCCCCCCTCATTAAAGATAAGTCATCAAATGCTTTTTGTGAAAATTCAGCAGTTGAATCAGCATGCTCGAGCTATTTCCTGGGGGGTTATTTTTTTATTATGAGAATCCAGGATGCTCCTACAGAAAAATGCATAGCAACGGGAAGTCCATCCAGGATGCTCCTACAGAAAAATGCATAGCAACGGGAAGTCCATCCATAACTATGGTTATGTTTAGGACAAAAACATCACATATTGGTAGTAACTATGGTTAATGTTTGGGACCAAAAAATGAAGTAGATACAATTGTGAAGATGAATTCAAAGGTTGTGATGCCTATATGCATGCGGATATATGATTATTTTTGAGACAAAAACGGTGGTAACTATGTTTATGTTGACAAAAACAACACCTTTTGGTAGTAACTATGGTTATGTTTAGGACAAAAACATCACATATTGGTAGTAATTATGATTAATGTTTGGGACCAAAAAATTAAGTTGATACAATTGTGAAGATGAATACAAAGGTTATGATGCCTTTATGCATGCGGATAGAGCAAAAAATGTTTGAAGCCACAGTTAATGGTGGAAGCTACCAAAGTGATTTTTTTACTGGTTAGCTACTTGTCCCAAAGGGTGGATATTGATACCCGACTATGGACTCATACTGAGGAATATATGTAGCTATATATTTAGATCCCACCTGCCTTCGAACACACACACAGCCATTATTAGAAGTGCCTAATTCCACCACCATGTTTTGATACATAATCACCAAGGGTCTGTCGATAAAAAAAAAACTATCTCTGATGGTGGCTGTGCTTGGTGGCATCAAATCAACACACATTAAATTTATATCTAATTTTTTGGACATTTTGGTGCTCTGAAATGCAGTTACCCGAATAGAGAATGCTATATAAATAAGAGTTTTAAAAAGTGTAAAGAAGTGATTTAATATTAAAATTAACCACAACTGACCAATTCCATTGCTCCACATATTTTCTTATAGATCTGAGGTTCACAAGTGATATAATGAAGCTGTAACATAACAAACTTTTCAAATACCTATACTTGCTATTGCCACATTATCATTGAACTTGTGCCCCAATGTTCATTGTGCTTATGTGCAGTACAGAAGCCAGTTGAAGAAGAACTTAAGACAAGATTTAAGTTCAGCCTTTATGAGGCATGCATGACTTTTAGTGATGAATGAAAACACAGCTTAACTGGTCTACATAGCAATTGAGTTACCCTGTGTTTAAACCATTCTTGACAATGTGTCTAATGTAGAGAGGAAGGCAGGGTGCACTGAGGCTTTCCAGGGAACTCAAGTAATGATATGTGTATGGAGGATGGTTCATTAAAGGATCAATTGTTCCAACTTCCTATGGTCAGATTAAAGTTCAGGTTCGGTTAGATTTTAATCTCCTTGTTCATCACCAAGGGAGAGGGCGATGAATCCTGCTGGGAGCTAGACCCCTGGTGGGTGCTCAATAAAATAATTGCACGCAAGTTTTAGTTCTGACTGGAAACTGGTGCATTTGATAAGAGTGCAGAGTTTAGCACCACCACATCTCTAAAACAAAAATAGCCAATCACATGTGTTATTATAAAAATGACTTTCCGAATAATCAACTTTAACTCAGTGTTTAAACTAGATGCTCTAGCCTTCATCTGGAATAATTATTAATAAAGTAGATAAGTGCATATACATGTATCATATAATACACAGACACATGCATATAAATATCTGTGATGTTCACTCTTCTCACATGAAAAGGAATGCAACTGATCACTTCTTGGTACCAAAACATGCAGTCACTGGTGACTTGGTTCAGTTCTGTGTTGTTATATATAAATCTGTGGAAACCACCTAATGCATATACATAGGGTTACCAGGGTTTTTTAGCTTGGCTTTTTAAGTATTATCACTAGAGTAACTTCTGAGGAAACTAATTGACAGTTGGAAAACATGCTGTGTGACTCTGCAATGCTTGACTTGATATTTGATGCACACAAGCAGGTATATAAAGTGGTGCATCTTTCGATTAATGATGTCTGAGAAACATATTAGTGCTGAATCAAGAAAATAGGTTAGTATTTGCAATGCACTGGACAGTTTAGAGTTTTCTGATAGTCAGTTATCACAGAGACATATTCTACTAAGTTATGTATGCGATAAAGTAAAAATGTACACAGATAGGATAGATTGATTTTAGAGTAGCAATGCATTGGACAGTTTGGAGCCTTCTGATAGTAAAATTGTGACCAATGGACATACTATATGCAACTTATGTGTGTGAAGAAAATACAATTGAAGACAAAAATTCTGGCTCCACACTTAGCCACTACCTTCGTGAAGTATTCAAGGCACACTTGAAGTATTTTGAAGCTTAAAATCAGCAGAAGACATTTTTTACGATATAAAAAGTGTTTAAGCCGAGATTTAAGCTTTGCTTTGGCTGCCGTTTTAAAATAGAGATTGCTACTACAATCCTCAGTATAGATTACACTAGGAGTTTACTTTGGAACGGTCGTATTCACTTTTCCTCACAAACTACTCAAATTGCATGCATAGCATTTGGGTTCCAACTCGGTTTGAGTTACGGTTGAGTTGTGTCTATAGCTGCCCTTTCGTTATCCCTAGTTCTATAGTGCTCTCTAGCACAAGAATTGCTCCACTAGCGAGGTGTTTGAATTGGTCACACAGGGAGGTTATAGTATTGGGAAAATGCTTATGTAGTCACTGCTGATTATGTAGCTATTCTTTTAAACTAGGACACGAGGAAAACTGTTCGTTCTTCCGGCCCCATGTTGAATATTATGTAGCGTTAAACTAGGCAACTCCCTGTTAGTAGGAAATGATGAGTGCAACCAATTGATTGAAAACTCAGCAATGCCTGATATAAACAGATTTTATAGTTGTCAATCATACAGAGATGCCAATGTGGCTAGTTCTAATAGGCTGCTAGCTATAGGCACAATGACCTCTCCTCACATCTATGGTCACACAGAGACCTGGCTAAACACAAATAGCTTGCTATGTAGGTAGTGATTAAAAAGTAACTTGGTTGGCCTCCCTGATTGAAGTCATGTGAGATTCTTAGCTAATTATTGACAACATGCACAAATTCATGTTTGTAGTGGATTGTTGGGAAGAGCTACTACTTGTGTAATAAAAGTTTTGAGAATGCATCCAACAATTCTCCAATGTGCAAGTGATCAGCCTCAACTATGTCATACATTACCATAGGGCAATAATGCTTGATAGAACATTCTCCCTTTATTCTCAGAGAAATCCCATGACGCATAGCTATATAGCATAACTGACATATAACTAAACATTAAATGTTCTTAAACATATCAATATTATTACACACAATGTACAAATTCTATAAAAGAATAGTTACACTATACAAAGTCAAATCAAAGTTCTACTCTGGTCCACTTCTGCCAGTAACTAACAAAATCAAGTAAAACTAAGAAAACTAGCAGCCAAAGCTAGAAGAACTATATTTCCAGCAGTACTATGAGCAGGTGGAGTTGCAGCATTGAGCGAGACCTTACACAGTCCTGGTGGTGTGATACCACACTCCTGCCAGAGAGCATTATCAGTAATGACAGAATATTTTGATTGTCCTTTGTTCGCTTCCTTTGAAGAAGAATTGAATATATTCAAGCAGCATCCCAGGTTATTGTTTAAATCACTTAAAGAGCTTCTACAAATTGAGGAGCAACTGGTTGTCAAAGGACAGCTTGCTATGGCAATGCTTTGCATCATCATAGTTGTGTTATACACTTCTCTGCAGTTTTCCCCATTTCTATATCTGCAGAAGTTTCGTAACAAGCGTGCGAAACCCAGACAGTTGTTTGAAAGAAATATATCTAGGTGAAGCTGTCCATTGCTGCATAATATTTCCCTTCCAATCCTGTTCACGTCTTCAATTGATGAACAAGAAGGATTCTCTGAAGAAGTTGGAATATCGAGTGATGATGGAGCGGAAGGAAAGGCCAATCCACACTCAATAGAATTTTGTTCCAGGCTATCCCTATAATTATTCAAACAGCAACCAGATTCAGTCAAACTGTTCAAGCAAGCAGTTGAACAGCTAGTGTTCGACTGGCAGGTCGTTCGAATATCATATTCGTCAACTGATAAGCAGTATTTACCGGAACTTTGACGGCAATTCTGTTCAAAACCAATAGCATCATCTCTTCCCAGTGAGCCGCACTGGCTCCAAGCATTGATTAATTTCTGGCCAAAAGAAGGGGAACATGTTGCTGTGTTACCCAGATCGAAGCATTCTTTTGCATCGGCTTCACTTTCTTGTCTTGCAACCCTGCTCATAGGTACCACATTTTTTAAAGACGATTGATGACCAACGCTCAGTGGCAAAATCCACCCTTTAGTAACGGTAGCCAACGCACAAAATACTAGTACAACACAGATTTTCATGATGTCTTTCGTATCAAGAACTCGAGAATAAAGTCGCCCAGTTCCGTTGAAACTCGGGCTGCACTTCATTTACTGTGCATGCGTAGCAAACCTGCCAGCTTCCACGTGGCTGCAGTGGGAGGAGAGAGAAAAGTTGTCATGGTAGCCAGGCAGCCTGTACGATTTTTACAGATAAAATTCTATGGAGATATGGACATGAAGAGGTGACATGTTTTCAGGTATTGAGGCCATGCCAGTAATAAATACTGGCAACACTGACAGGGTGAAACAGCAGGTGTTGTGAATAATCAGCTCTAATTTGTTGGAAGTGATGCAAATGATTTATAGACAGGCTCAACAATATCAAGATTAAATAAGCATTTGGAACATTGACATGTGAACTGAGTGGTGCAAGGAATATATTATGAAGCTCAGCCAAGTATTGTATAATCCCAATCATCATAATATTGTGAACTAGCAACACTATGACGATGGGGGATGGACGGCAAGTGTAATAATGATGTAATTACAAAAACCTGCTCAATAATCGACTTCAAATTCTATTATGTTTAGTCTTAATATTATTTAGAGAGTTTTATAATAAACAACATTCAGTTAAGATGTCCTGTATTTGATAATATCTCTGTTGTCCATCGCTAGGTATTTAGTGTACTTTGCAAATCATTGACACTTATTTGTTTCTTGTGAATATAAATACATGTGAAATTGTGCAATATAGTGTCAAGAACTATTTATCACAAGATAAATGAATAAAAAATCAACAGGAAAAAACAACACACATTCATGAGTGAGTCACCATTCATACCGCACACATAGTGAGAATTGTTGACAGCAAAAATGATTGATGATTTTTGGGATATTGATGGTGTCAGAGGATCTGGTGCCCCACAGTATTTGGTGATACCCAGTCACCTAATTCTAGTAGCCATTGACCCCTTGGTCACTGAGTGCTAGAGTTCAGTGACTCATTATATAGGATTCTGTTAGAATTCATCTTCCCATACTAATCTGTTATCTTGTCTTGATAGAGTAGCGAACTTCAGAAGGGCGCCCTCTACTGGTCAGAGACTAGAGGCTCCACTACCAGTGTCCACTTCACACTTCTTCCACATTTTAGCTTGGTATCCTTGTCTTGACAAAGTCGTGAGCTCGAGAAGGGAGACCTCCACCAGTCAGAGAGTAGGGGCTCCACTAGCAGTGTCCACTAGCTACTTCTTCCTGATATTAGCATGTTATCCTTGTCTTGACAAAGTAGTCAGCTTGAGAAGGAAGAGCTCTCTAAGCTCTCTAACAAGAGAGCAGGGGCTCCACTAGCAGTGTCCACTTGGTACTTCTTCCAGACTTTAGCTCAGCAATAGCTAACTCTATGCAGAGAAGAAACCTCTTGGGAGTAGTAACAAATATCTCTAGAGACTTGTGACAGGTTCTGGCTCCACCAGCTCCTGGTATCTGTCCTACAACTTACATAATTTTCTATATCAATCCATCCATTTTCATAAAATAAATGTGAAAGAGAAGTTCCACCCAATTCACTGGAATTTTACAAGTAGCAATTTATTATGAAAATGCTTATTATTGCTAGCTAGGTTGGTGTTTATCTTACTGGACTATTGAATGAGATTGAAAATAAGACTATTCTTCTGAACAAGCTCTAATGTATATAGAATAACTTTCTCAATAATCAACTTGCTTGACAGCCAGCTGACGGCTATATAGCAAAAATGTCTAGTGAAAAAATTCAAATTGAAGTGTATTGCTTGTTTTGGAAATGATCATAAGCTGAAATAAACCAAGCAATTGTGGATTGGCCTCTAAATATGGTCAGTATCACCAAGAGCACTATGATAATTATAGTTACCTAGACTTGATTAGGTTCGCTATTCTAAGCTGAAGTGAACTGCTTTTTTGGAATTTCCTAATATGCATCAACCAAAGTCTTCAAAATCATTTATGGATAATAACGTTCATTAGAACAACAAAGACATAAAATTAATGTCTTATATTACCGATATTTCCCTTGCTCTTTATAACCAAAGTATTATTCGACCCCAATGTCAATCAATGTATAATGTTTGACCTTCATCGGTGTGAGGCATGATACTTCTGCCATGGCAATGATGAAAATTAGTGTGGTTTGCTAAGTCTTGATAATTGAGATCCAGCAACCACAGTTTGCCCAAACATTGCTAGACCTAACTTCCCACCTCCAGCTTCTCTCTGGCGGAGTATTTAGATTCATATTCACCAGTTTATCTAGCACACAGAAATGAAACAGAGTGTAGTACTTCTTAGCAGATCTTGTAAATTCGTCAATCCCAGCGGTAAAATAGATGTAACAAATCTACAGGTATAGCCTATTTTATGCAGTCAGTGAATTTGAATACAATTCCATAGTTCCCAGGTATATTCTCTCTAAACTTGGTGGGTAAATAAAGTTTTGTTACGACTATTTCATGATTATAAAAATTAGAACATGGACAAAAAAATTGAACCCTCTGTGCCAAAAAGTGCTTTTGATGGTTTGATAATTAAACAAGGCCTTATTATATGGTTGCTGTGCAGTGCTACTGGCCATTCCTCAAATAGAACTAGCTGCACTACCATATACTTGGACCACAAAGCAGCAATTGACTGGTCATTTTGCCATACACAACATTACATGGTGGCAAACATTAGATGGTGGCAAACATTACATGGTGGCAAACTAAACAACCATGCTCTTTTCGGGGGAGATACGTTGAAGCAAAGTGAGAAGGGAAATATCTGGGGTATAGGATAGTGATGGCCTTGAGCAATCCTAGGGCCACGGTAGACCATAAACTGTGGTTCTTTATACAATGCACACTCTAAACAGCACCATCCAATAATATTTTATACTAAAAGTAAATGGATGGCTTGCATATTTTTTAGAATGGACTAATGCAGAGTAGAGAAAGATTTAGTCCCATGAGAAAATTGAAGAGCTAATCTCATGAGTCAGGTTTTCAAACCAGCCAAAAAATTACCCAGTATCTTAAGCCTTGTAACAAAGACCCTATATCTCAAGCCTGTCACACAAAGGCCAACTATCTTTAGTCGGGCTAAGATAGATCCAATCTCTCAAGCCACACTAACATGTCTCTCAAGGCAGACTAAGAAGAAACTAGCAATGGCCTCACAAGCATATGTTACAACTGACTTTCTCCCCAAAATGTGTCGATCTACCATCTCTGTTTAGCAAAGATGAATGTAATTCCAGCAACATGCATGCATTGGCAACTATAGTTAATAATAAGTATGGTGATACTAATTACTGTCACCTTAATGTGTTGTGAAAAATGTTGCCTTGTGACGAAGCTAGCATGCATGCACATAACTGATATGGTTTTCAATGACTGATGTGAGACCAGCATTTCCCAGCAAGTTATCAAGGATGCCAAGACTGTATATATATAACAATGAGGATAGGGTAACATAATATTTTGGTATATATGCATGAAATATTGAGAGGCTTAACAACCAGAGTTTATCGTAATACTTAGTTGGCCAAGAGATTACTTTATTAGCAAATGTAGACAAGTGTGCACATGGTAATTAGCTCTGCATAATATTTATATATTTATAATATTTTATGCTAGTAAAGATCTGTATACCTAACTTTCTGGTACAAGTCATGCAGGAGCATACAGCATTAATCTGCAAGATACGGGTACAGGCACATGGTGATTAGCTCTGCAATAGTAATACATGTATTTTTATGCTAGTAGTAAAGATCTGCATACCTATAAAACAATCTGCATGATACGGGAACAGAACATACAGCAAGTATTAAATGCATAAACATAGATTCATACCTAACTTTCTATAAAGCAATCTGCATGATACGGGCACAGAAGATACAGCAAGTGTTAAATGCATAAACATAGATGCGAATATATATTAGAGAGCCTCGAGTAGCCATATCATTTACCAAATGATGCACTGCATGTATTGTTATTCTAAGAAATGTCTAGATAGCCTAAGGATTTGTTCTCTGTATTACATTCCCAAACAGGGGTATTTCAAGTCTGGGACTCTGCGTTTATTTTATCACACAATGTTAAATTAACAGTATATATAAAATATCTGAAATTGTTGAGTACTGAAATAAACCATGAAACACTTAGCCCCCAAACAGCAAGTTTCAAAACGGACCTTTAAGTTAGCAATTGTACCACTGTTTGAGTGTTAAAATAAACTGTATAATTATAAACTACAGTTTATTTTAGCCCGCATCCATGTAAACGGACATTGAGGTTAGCAATTGTGTTACTGTTTGAGTGCTAAAATAAACTGTGCAACACCACAGTTTATTTAAAACTCACCCAGCAATAAAATTGTGGCATCCAGTTTTCTAAACACACAAGCAGTATATTTTAGCTCTCAAGAAGAATTTCTGGCTTCATGTTCTTCAGACAATTTAATATCCGAGTGCTAAAATAACTGTTGTGTCATACACTTGAAATTCATCCTTTTTGGGGTGCAGCAGAGAGGAAATTGTCAGTAAGTTTCAAGACCTTTTCCAAGAACAGCGTTAATGAGCATTTGGTGAAGGTTTTGGCTGTAGCTCCTACCAGGCTAGAGATGGATGGCATATGATTGTACTTATATATATTATATATAGCTATAGCACACAAACATCCATCACAGGCATATATAGATGTGCATGCCAACTGTCAAGCATGCGATAAACATTCTGCACAAAAGACATGCTTTCCTCATCACTCTTCGCCCAACTTCATGATATAGCCAGTAGTATCCAAATGTTGGTTCTTCAGCATCTAGCATGATTTAGTATTACTATTGATCACTTGAATCTGCCATTTAGCCAAGTTTCTACTATAATCATACCAAGATAGACCACATAACAAATTTTAGCCATGATCACTAGTTATGTTATGTATGTCAATATGACAATTGATTAATGCCATGATTTGTAATGCTTGGATTGCATATTGAAGTGTGTGAACAAAGGGGAAAAATGCAGCTGAGCCAGAAACATATCTGTCTTGTCCTTAAATGAAATAGTTCAGTAATAATTATTAATCAGTTGCACATGCATAATTATGTCATAAGCTCAGCAAGAGACTCAAACAAATCCATTCCTTTAGTGAGTGACTGGCTTTCTGTATATGACTCAGATTCAATCTATTTTGTTTTCTTCTACATTTGTTAAACTTCCCTCAACCTAGGGAAAGTTCAGAATTTGTCCTTTGCAATGGAACCACGATGTCCATTGCTATCTGCTTCAAGGGCTCCTGGATCACTGGTAGAGGCACCAAGGGAGCTTTTGCTCTGTGAATTCTGTTTCCTTGTTGGCACTCTGGGCACTCCTTGCCCAGGCAGCCATGTCCTTTCTGAGTCTTGGCCAGTAGAAAGTTCTAAGAATTCGTGCCAGAGTTAGTTTCTTTCCCAGGTGTCCAGCCATTGGCACTTGGTGTGCCTTCTTGAAAATCCAAGTTCTGAAAGCTTTTGGCACAACCACTTGCATGTATCTTTCTCCCATCGTGTCCTGGCTGATTGTGTAGGAATATTTCATCCTCCGCATTGAAGTCTGAGCCCACCTTGGTGGATCCTCACAGAGTCTTCAGGTCAACGGCTAGCAGTTGCTTCCTCAACTGCTCCCATCTGATGGCTTCCAATGGGTCTGCTTTTTCCCTTGCCTGCACAAACAGCTTTCTTCCTGCCGCTTCTGTTCTCTCATTTCCAAACAGGGAGTCATCTAGTTTGTCCAGTTCAGTGTCAGTGGAAACTCCGTCCTCTTCTTCTGGTTGGTTCTCCATGGGGTTCCTTGGTGATGCTCCTGACATTGCTGAGTCCTTGGCATCTTGTCTTCCCTGAGCCTCTCTTTCCTCTTGTTGGTGCTGGGTGATCGCTCTCAGATGGGTCATCTCATACATTAAGGCCTTGAAGAAGGGTAGGTCCATCCCAAGAGCCGCAGGCAGGTTGAGCTCTTCAGCCACGAGGACCTTCTTCCTTACTTGGTGTCCATCTACCTCCAACTCAACCCAAGCCAATGGGTATTCAGTAACACTGCTTGTCCTGCATCTTCTGGAGTATGAGCTCTTTGTTGAATTTATCCAGGAGCTGGTCGACCGTGTCCACCTCTCTCTTGAACCTCCAAGCTAGTCTGGATAGCTTTGGGAGTGTTTGGGTGTAGGTCTCTCTCCCTCCTGTCTGTTCAATGTGAAGTATCTCACCACCAGCTGACCAAGTGTTGTGTCATAGAAGTTGATGAGTGTGTCTCTGGCTGTATTGAAGTCCAACTGCTTCTGCAATGATAATTCTCCAGGGCATCCTTTACTCTATGAGTCAGGAGAGGTTTGAGGTGGTCCATCCAAAAGTTTCCGAGTATCACCCATCACTCCATAAACTCCTCAGAGGATGTATCAATTCATCAACAAACTCATTAGCCACATCAGTTTCATTCAATAAGTCAGTATGATCTTTGTGTACATGCAAGATCATAAGTTTGTTCAGTCTTTTTGGTGTCATGGCATTGGAGGTATGTTTTCACCCTGTGTAATGTACTAAAACCCTTTCTGGAGAGGAATTAGTAGCTGGCACCATTACAACATCAAAACATGACAACCAATAGCCCTCTGAGCAGTGGACAAAGAGAGCAAGTGGGCTTTGACTGTGATGTCATCTACCTTCCAATGTTTTTGTTAAATATGAGTCTGTAAATGTCCTTCAGTATATCATCCTTACTAAATGAACTTACAAAATGAACTTACAAACTTGAGTTCTTCATCATAGCTCTTTCCTTTGCATGCCTTGTTAAGTAATTATTCCAGTTTATAATACGTTTCATATCCAGGCTGCTGAAATCGATCTATTAGGGAATTAACAATAGCCTCAAAATAAAGCTGGCAGTAGTAGTTTCATGGAACTATATACCAACTATATACAATCAGATCGACCAACGTCATAATGTTTTGGCACCCTACACTTTCATGGAATATATGGATCTTCAACATCAAAGGATTCAGCTGCTCTGATCATTTCCCCCTATAATAAATTCTTATTAATTCGAATTGTATCAATAACTATTTTACCCACCTGCTGCTATGATACCTTTCTTTTGTAATATTTCACTAAGGTTGTCAGTATGTTAAGGGAGCACCTCAGCTAGATATGTAAAATATAGAAATTATGCTGCAGTATATTGGTGGTAGGTGTAAAATTAACTACCACCAATGTACTGCAGCATAATTTCAGTTAAAGTAACTCCCTTTTGCAGAAATTTACTAACACTAATAGCTTCTTGCCTAAAATACATGCAATGGTGATTTGCATGCACAATAAGAGGCTATCAATGTCAATTCATTGCTGGGGGCCCCTAATTCTATGAACTGGGGGCCTTAATAAGATTACTAGAGAATGCAAGGCATTGAGTGGTGATGAAGTTGCAATGGAGAAAGTGAGAGGGGAAAAAGAGAGAGAGAATATAGTTCGAAGCACCATGGAAAAAACCCTCAAATCTTAGCATCGTTAGATTGCTTTGCTCTCGCCATTATCGTATCCTTAACATAGCTTAAGGCCTAATAGAGTACTGATTTCTACACATTGATGTTGTTGTAATGTTTGGATTGTGATATGGGAAAGAAGTCAAGAAACCAGGATTGGGTTAGGGCTTTGGCCAGGGCTAAAGAGAATTCAAAGTAGGCACTTGAGCATTGCTTTGAATCCTTTTGGCAAAATATTGAATTAAGTTTCCAAAAAATCTGTGTCGGAGCTATATATTCTTCCACACACTTCACCAGAGGGCTAGATAGGGCTAGGACTTTCACTTACATCATTACTTCCTAGACAACAATGGGATAGCAACAGTTGAGTTACCATTGACCTCCATAACCCCTCGTTCTTTATGAACATGCATTTCATCTGCATTTTGAGCCTGTGGCAGAAACAATTACGCCACAAGTGGTGTCCAAATTCCCCGAGTATTACATCCACTAGGTTATTTGGCTCTGGGGTGACATATTCTTTGGGCATGCCTAACCTGTGGCAGCTTTGTGTCACACTGAAACTGGAATCAAATGAGCAAGCAAATGTTGTATGGTAATTTATTAAAACTGGAATGTGTGATTGAAATAACCAGTAAAATGCTAACAAACAAAATACAAAGTCAAGAATGAAGCAGTAGCAGATGATATCCAGAGGCAGATCCAGGGTTTAGATGGAGGGGCTATCGACAAGCTATGGTGAGGGGGAAGGGTCTGGGAGAGAGATGTGTCCTTCCTACGCAAAGTGTGGAAGTTTGTTGTATTTAGTGTGGCTCATAGGAAGCCACAAATTACATGAAAATTCAAGCTACTTGGAAACCAATTCAAATGTGAGATATAACAATGTACATTACAAGTAGCTATGAGCATGTATTGTGAAAATTATTCAAGTAGCAAACATCTTGGGTGTCGACGAGCAAATTCATCTACCACCTCTTCTGGAGCAATTTTCAGGTCCCGTTGATGTACATATTCTGGCATCCAAAAAAAGCTGCAAGAAAACACTGATTTTCTCCACATATCGTAACATTGTCAAGAAAAAGGAAAATGGTCTTGCAGCTGTTCTTCGGTTATAATGGTATCCATGCCCTTTCAAAACATGCTACTCATCAGTCACTCTGAAGGTGAATTGAGAGCATTGCCAGCTTGGAATGCATCATTGGGTTTGTCAGTGTCTTTAATACTGACATCAAATTCTTCTATCACCGATCAGAAGAAAACTTCACGTTTTCACAAGCATGTGGTTCATCGTGAAGTTGATACACATGAATATATATATACTCGTGTAACTATCTTCTTCTCAACATGCACATCATGAAAATCTTCGCTACTCGATGTCAGGTGAATAGTTTTACTCAATTGTCATGTCTCTATTCAAGAAGAAAGTACCAGTTAACTACAGCCTTCCTATATGCTATAGGCTCACTTTCAGCTAAAGTTGACAATTGCCATCAAGGGGCTAAGGAAGCAGTTAGGTCCTTTCAGAAATGTTCCTCGGCATGATATGTTGTTTCTCTCCCTCTGGCAACGTAGTTGTTTAAATAGCAGATGGTATACTATTATGGGTGCACTAAGGTCTATAATGGATGAACAATATGGAGGGAACTAGCTAGTACAATCTCCTGGGTGGGTACATAACACACATCTTTCGACTGGAGTCTGTTGATAGCTGTTCAGTAGGCATTCATCTCACTACCCACTCGTAGTGCAGCTGACAACGCTGAGAAATCAATCCAAGCTCAGTGGAACGGCATTAACAACCGCATGAGAAAGAGCATCTGCTACATGATTATCTTTGCCAGAAATGTGCCGCACATTGGTTGTGAACTCAGAAATGTAAGCTAAGTGATGTTGTTGGCATGGCGACCATGGGTCTGATACCGTAGCAAAAGCAAATGTAAGGGGGTTGTGGTCAGAATATGCTACAAAATCACGACCTTCCAAACAGTAGCAGAAATGGCGAATGGTGAGGTAAGCCAGCAGTTCCCAATCAAAGGCACTGTACCTAGTTTCTGGAGGGCGTAGTTGCCGACTGAAAAAGACTATTGGTCGACCATCTAATAGCTGTTCAAAAACTCCCCCCACTGCTATGTTTGAGGCATCCATGGTAATGGAAGTTGGAGCTGTCATACGAGGATGGACTGACAAAGCCTGTTTGGCCCCAGCCACCATGTCCTTGGACCATTCCATCATCTTTGCCTTTCCTTTTGTACAGGCAAAAATAGGTTGCATGATTTCTGCTGCCTTGGGAACAAAACGGTGATAAAAATTTATCATTCCCAAAAACTCCTGCATGCCTTTAACTGTCTTGGGTTGCGGGAAATCCAAAATGGCCTTCACCTTTTCTGGCAATGGGGACACACCATATTGGTCGACATGGTGGCCCAGAAAATTAATTGCAGTTACTCCAAAAATGCATTTGGAGCGATTAATGACCAAACCGTGAGCCTGTAGTCTTGTAAAAATCCAACGTAGATGCTCAGCATGCTCTGCCTTGGTCGACTGGCCACTAAAATATCATCCAACTAAACAAAAATGAAGTCCAGGCCTTGACAGACTATATGCATGAGGCATTGAAAGGATTGGGCTGCATTAGTGAGGCCAAATGGCATTCTAGTATATTCAAAAAGTCCAAATGGGGTGATGATTGCTTTGTTAATGGGAACCTGATGATATCCCTTGATCAAATCGATCTTAGAGAAAAACTTTGCTCCTGCCAAATTGGCTGCAAAATCCTGAATGTGAGGAACAGGGTTACTTGTCAGGAGTGGTCACATTGTTAAGATGCCGATAATCACCACAAGACCTCCAACCTGTGCCTTTGGCACCATATGGAGCAGCGAGGACCATGGGCTATTGGAATGACGAATGATATATACCCAGAGCTTCCAACTTGGCAAATTCTTCCTTAGCTAGTCTGAGTTTATCTGTGGGTAAACGCCTTGCCCTGGCACAGATTGGAGGTCCTTGTGTTTGCACAAAATGTTCAACTCTGTGTTTCACCCTCTTTGAGGAAAAATTTGGTGTAGTAATTGAAGAAAACTCTGCCAGTAAATGAGCAAATGCGTTATGCACATTTACCGCCACAGTGCTGATGCGAGGGCCAATCTGGGCAGCTCTAGAGAGGGGAATGATGGTATATGTCACCATGTCAATTAACCTATGACCGCCAAGGTCAACCATAAGACCATTGGTGGACAAGAAATCAGCTCCAAGTATTGGTTGGCTAACCTCTGCAATGACAAAATCCCAAGTGAAGCGCTTGTCACCGATTAAAATGGGTACAGTACGCATTCCAAAAGTACGGATGGATGATCCATTTACAGCCTGAAGGGCAGGACCCTTAGGGGGAGTATGTTTATCATTGCCGGAAGCTGGGATAACACTGACTTGTGCCCCTGAGTCTACCAAAAATTTACAACCGGAAGCGCAGTCCCAAACATGTAGTACATAGTTTCTAGAAGGACTTATTACCGAGGCTACTTCGTTCTCCTCCTTGTCTCCCGATACATCAACATTGACGGCTGCAACGGAATCATTTCAGGAGCAGGGTGGTACACACTTGTGTGCTTTGGCTACAAATTTTGCATGGTAAGCACACAACCTCGCAAAGACCACTTGTCGCTTTCCTCTGTTGGCTCCATGCACTCGAGGTTGGGTTCCCTGTTGAAAAGTAGCTGAACTTTTCAGGGACTTACCTACAGCAGCTAGTTGCTCAAGCTTGAGACACTTTTGAATGTGGTCTGCTCTCTTCGCAATATCATCAAGGGCAGTTAGACCTGTACTTGCCACTTGTTTCCGTAGCTCAATGGGGAATGTAAGAAACCACACCTACTTTAAAAGGGCTGTTCCTTCCAGACCACGCATGAAAGCCAACATGTTGGAAGGTTTCATGTCACCCAGTGAACCAGCGTCCAAAATTTAGTCCGCTTTCTGTTCATCCTAAAGCCCATAGGTAGCTAAAAGGACTTGCTTCAAGTTTTCGAATTTGTCGGTCACGGGAGGGGCCATAAGTGTTGAATTAATGCGTCCTGGATGACTGCATCCAAAGCTGCCACTACATAATAATACTTCGTTTGGTCTACTGTAACACCAAACTGGGCCTCGCACTGGACGAACCACAATTCTGGGTCGATGGAGTCAAATGTTGGAAGCTTGACTGCTACCACAGCAACGGATACGGCAGGTGGTGGAGGGTCCGTAATCAATAGAAATGATGTAACTAGTCGGGGTCACCACTTTAGCAGTTGCTAAGTGAAGAAAATTGTTTGTCTTAGCGTGGTATTTCACAAGAGACAAAAGTAGACATTTTTCAATTATATTAATTAATCACACCGGATCAAGTCTGGTTTTGACACACCCAAACTAAAGGCAGGGGAAAACTGAAGCATCAACGGCCATAATATAATCATAACTCTATATAATGCACACTATCATCTACTGAGGCCAGAGCAAGACAGGTAGTAGGCTAGCACAGCACAGCTAGATGACTCTCACCACACTAATAGGAGATGGCAGGAAGTTGAAATCGAGCACAGTATCTGGCATACATTTTGTATCATTGATGCCCTTGTTTTGTGTTGGTGTATGGGAAATTGTCAGCTAATGCAGCTATGTCTTAGCTGCGTAATGAATAAAGGCTAGTTCACAATAATTATGTTTCTCATACTGGCAATGCATATTTTTGTGATATTATGAACAAGAAGTCTCATCACATTGCTTGAACAGATTGAGTTTCTATTCTAGCACTGGTTGGGACATGTCAGTCAACATCTGTCGGTGTGCTTTATTTGTGTTTCTGTAAAAAATAGTTTCTACTTTAAAGAAGAGATGAGTTAGGAAAGCTTCATAGAGGCAGTGAGAAATGTTCCTAGTAAGGATGTATCTCACAAGTTATACATGGATTGAAAGTAAGGTTTGTTGTAGACATGCAAGATAAGGCGTGCATAAGTTTTGGTTGCTTACTTCAATGGAACGGATTCTTATACCAAACTGCAGAGAAAAGGTTCATTATTGAAATAAATAGTTACAGCTATAAATGGTATTGTTATAAAGTTGGTAGACAATCAGTGGAAGTAGGCATTCACTCTTATGGTTGGTAGGTTATATATGGTGTGTATGCAGAGTTGGGAGATACCTGTGTTGCTAAGGCAATGACCACATGCACCTGGATACCAGCTGGTTGTGATAGTAAAGCATCTTGCCCCTCTGGGAAAGGGGGGAATATAAGTTGATGTTGGCAGATTCTCGTCTGGTGACAGATCAAATGGCAGTAATTATTCCATATTAGGTGGTTATACTACTAGGCTGCACTCCTTGTAGATGGTGAAACTTGAGGTTTCTTCCTGTGGCATCCTTGATGTTCAGCAGGTTATTTGGAAGGCTTCATCTTTACTGTCTTCATTATCACTGCAAGTCCATTGCTCATGAACATATATGAAATAATTTAATAGACCATGTCCATTGAGTGCATATTCAAATATTGTGTTGAAGTATACTCTCCTGTCAACATGACTCAGTGCTGTTTAGGAGCTGTGGTGGCTTGTCTCACTCTCGATCAATGTTGTGTAGGAGGTGTTATCACCTATCTCCCTGTGACTCTATTGTGTCTAAGAACTGTGATGGCCTGTCTCCCTGAACTCAGTTATATGTACCATGATGGCTTGTCTAGCCGTCGCCCAATGCTGTGTTGGAGCTTTGATGGTTGGTCATCCTGCAGCTCAATGATGGCCCGTCACCCGGTAAGACAGTGATGTGTAGGAGATGTGATGGCCTGTCTATCTGTAGTTCAGTGATGCGTAGAGGCTGTGATGGCTTGTCTATCTGTATTTCAGTGATGTCTAGGAGCTGTGATGGCTTGTCTCCCTCTGGCTCAGTGATGTGTAGGAGCTATGGTGTGCTTATCTTGACTAAGATATACCGACATAACATGAACTGTAGAACTGTTCTGAGGCAGTGAAATGCTATTAAAAAGACTTACGACTTTTAACTTTTTCCCCCAGCAGCATAAGAATGTTACTGAGGTGGAAAGTCTGCCCAAATATTCATACACAGCATTGAGTGAGGTGGGGGGCTGTGATATCATTTCCCCTTTCATAACGCCCTCTCCAAACCAAACTCTAGGTCTCCGCCATCACCTCTCCAACAACTTTGGAAAATGCAATGGTACGTGATTTTTAATGGGTTAGCTACAATGCTAACAGCAACACAATCTGAAGGGCAAGATTGTCAGACCTATTTGTTAGTTGAAAATATTTAGGATTTCATCAATGTAAGCAAATTTAAATTCACGAGGTACTCTTTGCTAACACCCCCCCTCCCCCCACTTCCTCCTGTCCCAGGAAGCCCAAAATACTGTTATACAGTGACTCATTTAGACAAGTCATGGGATGAGGGGGGGAGGGGAGTGGGGGGGGGGGGGGGGGGGGGGGGTAAGAGGTAGCAAAAAATTGTGTTTGTTTAGATATGGGGAGTGAAGACCCCAAGGTAGAAAGTGAAGATACACAGTAAATCTGGAGTACTTCATGTCCATAAGAAAATATTGCATGTTTCTCAACCTGTGGTTGTAAATTATTTTTTACTGACACAACTAACCGTGAGACAATACACAATTCACTTATGAAGAGAAACTGCTAGAGCTATGGGTGAGATTGCTAGGCCATTCTTGAAAGAAGCTGCCATGTTTACAGAGCTACATGTACATGGAAACCAACAGTTGAGTGGTTACAAAAAAAGAGCCATTAAATTTGAGATCCCTACACAATAGCTATATAGCGGTGAAAGAAGATGCCATCAATATTGGACATACGCCTATATAATGTCACAGCTTTGTTCACTTTCTGAACTACAAATATCTTAGGAGAGAGAGATTTCTAGCACTTCTAGAAGCCATCTCTCTTCTCTGAGTTTGAGCCGTAGCTAAAGCATGATCTTACACTAATTTACCATTTTTAATTTTTGTTGTTCAGTAGGACTACGAAAATTTATCAACAAATGAAAAACTCCAGATTTACGGTAGAAGTGGAAGCTCCTCTGTGACCTCTATGTGGTTAGGAGGATGGATATAGGCGAGGTTCACGCGTGAAACTCTATATAGTAGATATATGAGTGTCTGTGAACTTCTATGTGTTGGGAAGGAGGGATATATGAGTAGAAGCTCCTTTCTGAACCTCTATATGGGGATATTGGAGTGTGGCTATGTTACACTTCGATATGGTGGGAAGGAGAGATATAGGAGTGGAAGCTCACATGTGAACGAACCTCTAAATGGTGGGAAGGTTATAATTTTGTCAAAACATCACTGCAAAACAAATGTTCATGTCGTTCAAGACACATGGATCCTAATTTCAAGTTTTAGGGCAACAAGTGACCTGTAAAATAAAATTAAGTTCTGTCTTTCCAATTTTGGCTTGTAGACGAATGAATAATAAGGCATGTACAGTGGTTCTTAATCTGTTTGTTGCACTATTTTCCTGGCATGCCGGTTCTCTAGCAACCAGCCCACCAAGCTGTTATTGCAAGGATAACTATAGCTACATTGGAAATCGACCAGTTAAAAGAATTTGTAAGTTTAGCTACCTAAAGTCCTAAAATATGGTAAATACTCTGAGGTCAAAGAGACATATACACCAGCCCAGGACATCCTAATTATGTGTAAGAAGGCTCATTTTCAAATTCAAAATCTAGGCGCACCCTAATATTCAAATTAGTGCTTGTGGCATGTGCAATTAGTTCTTCTGCATTTTTTTAGGCATGCTAAATTGGATATGCGGGAAACTTTTTAGGTCTGTACAGTCCAGATACATGCCTAGGTGCCAGATAACAAGCTTCTTGACT